>WEIS01097558.1:0-10586 GCA_013389965.1 Todus mexicanus
AAACAGTTAGATGGAGGAGTTAGCTGTAACCTCTTAGGGTGGTTTCACTTTTTTCATGACAGACACATAGAAAGTATCACATTGCAAAAATCCAACACGTTGTCCATAGATCTGCCCAGTTCAGTTATTTAAAAGGGCTTTCCTCAGTGGCAGCATTACAATATATGACACAGTATTTACAATACAATATGTAACCAGATTTGATAATGTTGAGATTTCATAAACATTTTTAAGAACTATCAAGCCTTCTCTAGAATGTTCATCTCTGCCATCTCTTGCACACATTCCCATTTTCTCCCCCAATCCTACCTCTACAAGGTGAGGTGCCACCAGGCTCCAGCAGCGCATGAGGTGGAGCAACGGGCGAGATTTACTTCTTACAATTCTGAGCATGGCATCACCAAGTCGGAACAAGTGAAGTGCACTTCTCCTGTCCTGGATAGATTTTACTTCACCTACAAGAAAAATGTAAGAAAATAAATGAAAGCCAAGCAACAGCAGCTTCTCCATCTCTTAATGTCTACATTGGAATTTAAATCAGGTTAGAAATTTCTAGTATTAAGTCAGGGTAGTGGAGGGAAGGGTGGTGGAGAAAAAAGAAGAAAAAAGAAGAAAATATTATTCATTGTATACACAGCCTATGCATGTGTAGGTAAAAGAACAGGAGATGGAGTCAAATTCTAAGCATAACTTATCAAACACACTTTATTTTAAGTGATTTTTTGGTGGTTTTATTTCAAACATTTTAAAGACAAAGGCTTGGAGAAGTAGTGCAGAGAAGTTAAGCAAGAAGTTAAATAATCAGTACTGACCCAAAACAGTAGTTGCAAAAACCTTTGGTGACATCTACAGGAAAGAATATAAACTGCAAATTATTTAGTTTTGGGTTGTCTTTTTGCATTTCTTATCAAGCAAGGATATGAAGCAGAGAATGTGAGAAAATCCTTTTCTGTTTCCCAGTCAGTAATATTTGTTATTTCCTACTGAAATGGATTCATCTTCTGTTGCTCTTAGGACATTTGGAAAGACACTTCATTAATTTAAAATATATTAGTGTTTTTATCTTTAATGAAAAAGGCAATCAGGGAGCATATCACTTTTAATATATGTATTTAAGAATGCAATTAATTACTCTATCCTAATTTCAATTTCAATATTACTACTGACTACTACTATGACTGACTACTACGTTTATGATAAGAGGATCGCTGTTTATTAAAAATAAAGAGATGAATGTTGAGGTCTGGAGACAAGCAAAAGCAAAAACCAAACAACCTGAAGTGGTACATTGAAAAAATGACACGTAGCACTTGAGGGCAAGGGGAAACTGATTAAATTGGAGACATAAACCAGATAAATCCACATCTGCACAGGACAGAACAAAACCTATACGAGTAATGTAACTTCTAAAAGCACGGTGCAATTTTAAGTGACATATGTTCCTCTGGGTCCAATCCTTTCTTTGGGTCCAGCCCTTCTGTTCTGAGACAGTGATGGAAACAACAATTTATAAGCTTTGTACTGTAAGCTATATGCTCCACTCTGCTGGGAAAGAGCCATCAGGACAACCCCCACCGATTTATTAAACATTCTTCAGTTGTGTGCTTTGTTTGCTATCACCCATTTTCTAAACATTTCTGAGGTTATCCCACTGTCAAATGTCTAACCTAAATCCACAGTCTACTTTCCAAGGTCTGCTTTCACCTGAGTTTTCTTACTGGATCCAGCTCCAAAATGGAGTTGTGATTAAATATCTGCTGATAATTAAGCTCCCGAAAGTCCAAGAACCAAATGAAAGTCCTCTGAAGTGTTTCACAGCAGGTGTGGATGAAGTCCCTGTCCAAAAAATGCACTTTACCTTTTCTAAAGATTTCTAACTGCTCCTACAGAAAGATATTCTTAGACTAAATACTGTGGTTTATTTATACCTTGAAATATTAATTGGAAAAATTAAAGCTGGAAGAATACAAAGTAAGTCCTGTAAGCAGTAAAGCTGTATATGAAACACAGAACTCTGTAAGGGGTCTTCAGGTGATTTACCTGGCATTGCTAGGGAATAATCAACTGTATCTGTGACCGAATGGAAAAGCTGAGCCTGAGAAGCCTTCTTGAGCTGGTAAAGGAAGCCTGCCAATGCCATCAAGTTTAACTTGTCAGCAGCATCTTCAAAGAGCCTGTGAGTAAAAGAACAGAATCTAATTGTAATTGAAAAATTCATGAGATGCAGACTTACATGTGCATGTAAGAGAAAAACCTTTATCTGTACATGGCTGCTATGTGTTGCCATTAGGTTATTGAGGGCTTTTTCATTTATACAGTGCTACAGAAAGACTTTGATCCAGAAGCTTTATTAACTGGAGGCTGGAAAGTAGGGTGCTGTTGGACCAATGAGAACCCTTCCAGGATTCAGCTGTGGTACTAAAACAAAATGTCACTTTTTGAAGGTATGGATGCTTCTCTGTTGCTGTGTCTTAATACTGTAAGCAGTTCATTAACCAGTAATCACAAGAACAGTAAGCATATGCTCAGTCCTCACGACAAGGATGATCACAGTTTCACTGACTTCAGTTACACCAGTTTGCTCCATCTGAAGTTACCCCCACTGAAGTCACATGAAAAACAAACTAATTCAAGTCTTAGGTGTAAAGTTGCTGTATCTGAATTACTGTTTTGGAATAGAAACAAAAGGTGCTGTATTCACCTGTAATGAGCTCTTAAGAGTTAAAATTTGTACCCTTAAACCAGTAAACATTCTTACATAGGAGGTGGGTTCTACACAGATTACAGAGGAATTTCACATGGTGCAGCCACCAGTTGACACAAATACAAATTTCTGATACTGCTTTTCATGAAAAACTTTCTATAATCCTAGGAAGCTAGGAATTGAGCCCTAATAATGTCTGCACTGAAGTAAAAGTGCAGAAATCAAACCTGCATCAATGAAATTACAGTACTGCTATGCTCTAACCCTCAGAATCAAGTTGTATTGTGAGTTTCCTAAATAAAAGATACTTTCCATGCACAGACTCCAACTCCTACAAGCAGCGTCAATATGCATTACTGTTTCCTGTACACTCTCTCACGAGCAGAGATCAAGGATGTAAAATGTCAGCTGTAGAAAAAAGTTAATTGGAAGCATACAAACCCAGATATGTTTCAACTCTAGCTTGGGCTGGAGAAATAATAGTAAAAATACTGGGAAGGTCTGTGACATATCAGTCTGCAGACCTTGTTGTAGCGACATTTATGCTAACCATTCTGTGACCATGCTTGGTGGCCCTTCCTCCTCTGGATACACTGAGGCAGGGTGACAAGCTGTCCACACAGTCCTCACAAAAGCAGCCGCTTTCTAACTGACACTGGTCTTGTTACTCAGTCCCTTCCTGTCACAACAAGACACCCACTGTTTGGTTTTTTTTGCTTTAATGAAAACAACAGATTAATTTACATGCAAGCTATAAATTCACCATTTCTCAGGATGCATTTGATTTACTTGGCATATTCACTGTTGTGTACAGACATACTCCACTCAGTACAGAGATGCAAAACCCAGGTATTTTAGGAACTGTTGGTTATGACTCACACTCAGCTCTCTTGTGAAACTCAGCTGAAGCAAGAGGCTGCAATGGACAAAAATCAGGCCCCACTGCACCACAGACAGGTCCACTTTGGTTCTGTTTTGGGAAGAAGGATTCTAGTTCCTGCCAGTACTGCTTTTACCTGTCAGCTTGCGTAGAGAGTGTGAGAACAGCCTTGGCAGCACTAGTCCCACACAGCAGGCTGCCTCCACGGAAGTCAAAAGCTCTGCCCTTACTGCTTTCCTTGATGAGTTCCTGGATAGAAATCGGTTGAATGACGGGATTGCTGCTGAGGGTGGTCTCCTGCTCAGGGGTCAGTGCCTGGGGAGACTCCCCAGGCTCAGAGTCTGGGTGCAGCCCTCCAGGTGCCTGCTGTGACTGTGTGATGGTAAGGGAGGGCTGGGAAGCACCATCACTGAAGTGGGTGTGCTCCAGCGTGCTGATGTACTCACACACCCTGAGAATAAACAGGAGAAGCAAAAGATGAATAAACCCCTCAAAACAACAACACTTCCCCCCACTAATCACCAGGCTCACCGAAGAAACGCTTGGGTCTGCACTCCAGAGATGAATCAGAGGGATCATGCAAGTACAGCTCTCAGCTGCCTCACAGCCCATCACTGTGAGAAGCCAGCTCACTGGGAAACCCGTTGCCTATTCACAGGCACTGATTTCTACATCTGAACCAGATACGATGCACAGGACATTTTCCTCAAACAGCAAACTGATGATCTCTACTTCTCAGACTACACACAGACAACCTGGCTTCTTAGATCCTTTGGCTTCACAGGTGCCTAGAGTGCAAATGGCGTAGTGGAGGTGCCTGAAAACCCCCTTTAGGTTCCTGGGTCTGCCACAGTCTTCTCATAACTTAAGTTTCTAAGCACTGATTTTCGAGAAAGTTGGTGAGTACCTGAAGACATGAGGCCAACAGTCCTGATTATGGCTTCCCATCTCCAGGCCCACGTTAAGGACTGCATCCATGCACAAAACATGAGCAGTGTGCAGACAGACTCCCTGCACTTTCCCCATCTGCTCCAGCTTCTGCTCCACTTTCTGTTTCACTGCAGCATTTGAAAAAAATAATAAAATTGTTTCTCCAGCTTTTAAACAAACACTGGTTTGTATATAGGGTGATGGCAAAGGTATACAGCCTGAATGTTATATAAGAATGTGGATTTCAGACCAAAAAATAAATCAGAGAAACACATATCTTCCTAATAAACATAAGACAGTTTTAAAATAAAAATCCTTTTTGACTGATATTATGTGCATGAAAAAAACCCACAGTGCCAGATTGACACCCTCCACCCACAGATTCACATCTTGTTGCCCACAGAACAGATGCAGATTGCCAATGATATTACATGTTTTTCTTCTGAGTTGGCTGGCTGGCTACTTATTTTTACCAAAATCTCCTATCCTATGAAAAAAACATTTGCAGATTTCACATCTCTTTTCATACAAAAGTTTCGCCAGAGTTTTTGTTAATGAATACTCTTGTCAAAGCAAAACTAATCCTGATCTGAACTATATTGGACCTCATTTTTTTCCTGAGAATCTCTGAGAAGCTTAGTTTTCATGCTGCATTGGAGTGGAAACAAATTTTGAAGCTTTGCAAGCTTTCATAGGACAGATCAGTTGTCCTCTGGCCACCACTACTGCCTCCTCTTTGCTGGCCAACTTGCTTCAGTCATCTCTAGCAGAATGGTCAAAAGATAGTTTGTGCTCAAGCCAATTCAGTTTTGTTTTCCTTACTGAGGCACCAAATTTAAGTGCCACACAGGGTCATTTGTACAACACTCTGTTGGGGTTTTTTTATGGGCTTCTTACAGTTAGAAAACAGATGTCATCAGACACATTTTATGTGCTTCTCCAAACAGCCATTGGAGACAATTGTCTTTACTGACTTCCACTGGGTTTAAAGTAGTGGTATAGAGACACAGAACTTTTTACATGTTATTAATATTTTTTTTTCCAGCTTCATTTAAAATGATTCAGAAACAGTTTTAAGTATCTGATGATGACAAAAGACAACCAAATACAAGACAGGGAGAGGGATGTAAACTCAGCTTATATGACACTAAATACATTTTTTAAAGTAATCATTTTGCTGATGCTCTCTGGTTTTACCAGTATCACAAAGCTTACAAAAATGCACATTTCAAAAAATGTTGTTGGTTCCTCTGTTGTTTCATTGATTTCAGTTCAATATAAAATATAACTACCGTGACATAATGTTAAGAACCCAGAACAGCGGGACACGTATTGAAGCCTCTATAGACATCTATGTACGAGTGAGTTGTGGCACAGCAATGGCACTTCCCCCATCCTTCCATGTGTAGCAAAGTTCTTTTCCAGTTGCATCTTTGCAGGCAATATGAGATAAGGTAGGTGATTTAACCACATAGTTACCTTGAGCTATGGCATCACTGGGTTCTTGGGTTTCTCTTTCCTCTTTCTCTTCTTGGACACAGGAGGCAGCAGCCATTTGGGCAAGAGCAGATGCGCAGTTAGCAGCAACTCCTGTAAAGCAAGAATGCAATTACTGTTTAACCAGCATTTCCTCCCCCACTGCCATGCACTCTCAACAGGCTGTGTCAAGGAAAGCTGGCTGGAAATGTATATGCTGTAGGGCAGGTATGCTCCACAGGGAGTTCTACAGTCCAGGTTCCTATCCAAGACTGGAATAGGACTTTGCTTTTCTCTCTCTCAAATTCCTTCAAGGAAAGTTACCATCCTATTTAATGAGTCAGCCATGACTTCCCACGTGTAGCAGTACCTAGAGCACAGCTCAGCCGGGCTGCCCTCCTCAGTCCATCCAGGCTCACACAGATTGAGTCCTTTTCCTTTTGGTTCTGCTCTTTGGCTCCTTCTGCTCCCAAGATGAAGGCCAGCCCCTTGGAGCTGCCTGCCATGCGGCCAGTCAGTGGTGTGGACAGAGTGTCAATCAAGTTCTTCCAACAGCCAATTAAAAGGTATCGGGCAAAAGCAACTCCTGGAGTGAGAAATGCATTAGTACTACTGGAAAATGACACAGCAGCAGCTTTATCATCAGTGGTAAAAAATCAAGTCACATTTGTCCTCTGCATGCTGGACTACCAATTCATGCGTAGGAGGTACTAGCATACTACACTTAACCCTTAAATTGTTGTTCCAAACCACAGTTTATTTGAATATGCTTATGGTACGTAACAACCCGCTTACTGGTAGATACACTTGTGCTTATAATGCAGTCTCAATACCTGCAACAACAGGATCATCTGTCTTCTGGTTTTGGGAAAGAGGAGATTGAGCTGAAGCAGATGCCATCAATTGGCCACCAATTGCACTGCTTCCCAAGCCATCAATGTCTGCCAGAACATTGAAAAACAACAGATTACTATTCAACACACAGATGGTATAAGTAAAGCATGTCCTACTGGCTCTCTGTTTGAAAAGTACTAGCACTTCTAATATCTCAGGTGTGCTTTTTAATTAATCTCTTACAGCAGCCTTCTGAAGCTTTCGCACAAACATGAGCTGTGACACCTTATGCTTTACCCAGTATAACCAACATTTTCTTGAAAAGGGGAAATATCCCACTCTCAAACGTGCCCCTCTCCCCGTGAAGTTACACAGTCAGCAGAACTCTCAGCAAATATTTCATGCCATTTCTCACAGTTCAGAACTTCCCACAGCCGTACATCTCCACATTTCTTCGTATAACCTTTCAAATCTTGCTAAATCCTGTATCTAGATGCTCCCAGACCTCAGTCTGAGTCCTCAAGATGCACAGGGATCCTATGTACTAGTTCTGTCTCTTCCCCACATGCTTCGTGGCTGTTTTTCCAAAGTGTTTCAGCTTTCCAGCTAAATAGCTAAAAGCAATACTGAGCTCAATACAATCAGCAAAAACCTTACAGAGCAGTGTCTTTTGATTACCAGCGAATGGCTCAGCTGAAGCCAGTGTTCTTGCTGTATACAGTTTTAATTACCTCTCTGTAATCATTCAGCATACACATTCGAGCAAACAGTGCATTTTATATCAATACAATACCATAGACAACCTGCTGCCTTTCAGCTGATAAAATTTGATTTTTTTTTCCCCTTTGCCTCAAATGAAGCTAAGGATTGCTTTTAAGCATTTGTTAAAGTTGCTCCAGATTTTCAGCTTCACTCTAGCGTGATTTGGCATATCCCTGGCATTGCACAAATCTGAACCAAATGGAACCCAACCTGAGGAAGGCTTCCGGTATTACACTATCTATATTTGTACTGCACCACAGACACACTGAAATGGCTTTGCTTTGACATTAAGAAAACAGCAGCCTTACCACTTAACATTAACACGTGCCAAGTTTACCTGAACTGAGGCTGATAGAATTAAAAGATGTTTTGTTCAGTGAAGAAATCTGCCCTCCTTGTCTTCTAGGGACAGTTTTTAAATCCATGCTTCAAAAGCTTTGTGTCTGATCCAAACCAACCACTTAGGTATCTGCCACAGCTAAGTCTGATTCCTCCTCTATCAGTAATTTCATGAAACACCACATGTTGCATGATGACATGCTATTTTGTATGTAATGCAACGAAGCAGCAGGTTATTGTAGCTTGCTTTAGACATGTTTGGCAGCTAGGCCTGCCACATTAACATAGTACTGACCAGTCAGCATGGTGATAAGTGGAAGGCTGTGCTCTTCTGGGCTTCCCCAGTATCCAGCTTCCCCCAGCATATTCCTTTCTAGTACCTGGTGGTACAGTTCTTCAATCCAGTCCTGGGAAAATACCATCAACACTCCACTGGACTGGACCTGCTTCATAAACTCCTTCTGCAGAGAACCATAAAAGCTGGATGTAAGACAATAGTAACCCCTACAGCATGAGTTCCAGCCCCTAGATTGACTACTGAGCAAAAAGGAATGCAGAAGTCTAAACTTTGCTTGTTGTTTATGCAAGATGCAAATCATGACAATTGTTGCACAGTGACAATAGGAAATGCTGATCTCTCGCTATTTCCACAAGGTAGGCGCAGGATCTCAGTTCTAATTAAAAGAAGTTGTGGTACCTAATGCTGCCTGTCCAGCAATCAGGCCCTTCTGCATTGAACAGTCACCACAGATTAACTGGGGTTTAATCAGATATCTGAGCTATTTTCAACAATACTTAGGTCATGCTCAGGCCTGTTGTACACAGTGCTGCTCCTAGAGATGGTTCAGAGTCACAGATTTGTTCTCTCGGCTGATGAAGAACATACCAGAACTGATGATGTTGTTAAAACGCAATTGTTTCTGAGGACTTCTAGAATACACATTCTCTTGCATAGGAAGCTCAGCAATAATGGTACATTTTGACAAACTATTTTGTTTCATATATCAGTGATACTTTTATTTTTAGGAAAACTCTAAAATGACTTCTCCTGGGCAACTTAGTTGAAAAACACGGATTGATGCTTTTGTAATACCTGCAGCCTTCAAAACAATTATTAAAAAGCCCAAGAAGCCACAAAAATCATCAGTTCACATCACTAAAATCTCATTATTTTTCACTCCACCTTCTCATGTCTTCATCTGCATAAAACCAAATCATGTATTAAGCAAGAAATTTGTCACTATGCTCAAAAGTAGTCACAAGATGAAGGTATGTCCCTTGATTGTGCACGAACAATACCTGCCGTATCACACGATCCTAATGAAGATCTGTTCTGACAATAGAGTATCCATCAAAATGACTGCTACTTTAATGATAATCAGTAAGCCGCATTCATTCTCCCCCAAATTACAGAGAAACTGTGTAATTCAGATGCACGACATTTATCATGCAAGATTCATAAGCAGCTTGGAGAACGCTTCATTTGCAATTACTATTTCTCCACTTAGCAAGCAACCTGAAGGCTTTATGTGTGGGCTGTTTTATGTGAAAGCAGGCAAAACTAATTTCTTTTTTTTAATCAGTTTTCCCATATTCCCCAACTCACCAGCAACACTGGGGCTTGGGCAGGCTTCTTCCTGTAGTAATCCGAGTTGGCCAATTTTAGGTTGAGCAGCAGAGTGTAATGAGAGACCATGTACAGACTGTCTGCATTCATCAGAGTCTGGAAGCTGAAATTTAGGTTTCCCTCAAATCCTGGTGAGTGCATCATACCTAACAAAAACACCATGTGAGCTCTCACATTTTACATAGATTTTGCCTGGAAAAAAAAAATATCAGAAACTAACCCTAGCATTTCAGCAGCAACAGATTGCTAGAATACTTAATGAATCATCAGCAGAAATTACTCTACTAAATGTACTAGAACAGGGAGCAGAAAAATAAGTAGTCCATCTAGAATGCAGTGCTGTGAGGCAAACTAAGCACTCCAGTCACAGTCCAGCAAAGTGACGTGCTAAATTTGAAATACACAAGGTGCACCAGCATTCCTCAGGATGACTGCCAGGTAAAAAGCAAAGGGCAGGATACATCTGCTATGGTAACTGGAAAGGTGAGGTGGGAAGGGGCAGAAGCAAAGCCTGCAGTACTTCACTCAGCATGCATTGCACCAAGGGGTGCTAATAAGGGTGACAGCCCTTTTAGCCTCCCAGTAAATCTGTCCTGGCTAATTCAGTTGTTGGATGGTGACCAGAGTGCTTGGCACCTTGCAGGATCAGGCTGTAATCATCACTCTCTCCATGGTCTAGCTGTATGTGGACAAATATTTGGGGACAATATGGCTAGTACTCATTACAACTCCAAGCCCTGTTTAGTTTATAGAAGACCTGCTTTCTATATAGCTGAGCACTTGGAGCTCTGTCAGACCCATAAGCCATCTCTAAGCCCTCAGTACTCCTGAAAACACAATTTGTATGAAATGACAGCCTACAACCATGTCTCGTGGCATAATCCCTTCTTCCCGGTAGGATGGATGACATACGTTTTCCTGAGTTAGCTGACCTACTGGTATCAAAACATAAATCAAGTATGAGCAATACCTAATTCAATCCCCATGATCTGTAGCTTCAGCCACGAAAAAACCAGAAATATTAGGTTCCCCTC
>WEIS01097589.1:0-26718 GCA_013389965.1 Todus mexicanus
AGGTCATAGAGTTTGTTTATAAGCTAGTATGAGGGCATACATATGTAGATTCATAAAGAAAAAAGTGCTGAAGGGTTCTGAAGTTCATTCATTAAATGAATGCATGTGATCTCTGAAAAAGAGGACAAGGATGCAAGGCTCTGAGTTACAGACAGCTTGAAATATGGAGAGGACCTAGGGGAAATCAGCTATTTGCATGCACTGCTCTCTGATATTAGCCCCTGTTAAGAGACAAGATACAAGCTGAGGTATTCCTTTGAAACAATAGGATATGGGCAGTTTTATAAACAGGTTTAGGAAGGCATTGTGACTTTTTAAACTTTCTGAATATAAGGAGTTATTTATTAGAGGTTAAATTTGCATAAATGTAACATGTTTCTAACTTTGGTCTTGATTCTCCTTTTGTGTGCATGGTTGCTTTATGGAAATGAGGCATTAACTTATTAGAAAGACAATTGCCTTTTATAATACTTTAGAAGAAGACAATTTGCTTGTGAGACATCAAAACTGTAGGCCAAAACCGATTATTAAAGAAAAAAAAAAAGTCTAATGGTATTTTTATTGAAAGTAGCCTGGATCAGGTAAATGAAAGCGTAGTAATTTCTTTTCTGTAACAGGGCCGTGACATTGTATTTTCCTTGCTTGTACCTCTGTACAGCATTGTAATGGGGATGTTATTTGCTTTCCATTTGCAGAGAAGCTGAAACGCTGTGGTACTACAGCCGGGCAGGACAAGTAAGGAATGAGCCAGCCTAGGGAAAGAGGAGCTGCCATCCTAGCTGGAGACATCTGAAGAGAGGACATTTCAGTCTTGTGGCATGCTTCAGTAAATATTATTCGGAAAAGGTAAGCTGGTGTTTTGTTAATGGACTTAGACGTGTCAGCTCCTTGACAGACCACTTAGTTGCAGTTAGAATTTGACCAGGAGTTTGAAAAATTACTCAGTTTTGAGCTGGTTTTGTGC
The DNA here is from genome assembly GCA_013389965.1 of Todus mexicanus. NCBI lineage: Eukaryota > Metazoa > Chordata > Aves > Coraciiformes > Todidae > Todus > Todus mexicanus. The sequence continues at coordinate 965 of WEIS01097589.1, forward strand.
TAATATACTTTTTCTTCCTGTAGAGTCGTAGAACGCCTAGGGTCTTTTGGTATAGTTTTTATACATCAGCTCTTCCATACTTCGTGTTGATGAAGGTGCTCTAGGCTGTGTACCCTAAGCTTACAAATTAAGTATATGTTTGAAAAACACAAAACAAGCACGAAAACCTACAAAAAGGATAATAGAGGTAGGATGTCATGAGATTGTGGACTAGCTCCTCCTCAGTTGGGTTTCGGTTGTATTTATGTTAAAATGCAGTATTCAGATGCTTATTGTTCCTTTACTTGTACCTGAATTGAGGATTTAAATCCTTCAAATAACATAATTTTCAGAACCTGTCCTCGAGTTTGATTCAAATTTTTAGCTTCACTATTCAATAATGTGACCCCCTCAGTTACCACAAGTGACTTAAGGGAACCCAACCCTCTGGAAAACAGAGCTCTACTGTTTGATAATACAAAGTTCTAATATGAAGCCTGTTTTGATTAAACCTTGTTATAAAATACTACTCTTAATTTCAGCAGAAATATTCTATGGTCAGTCTTGTTTAGTTCGTAAGACCATGAAGTTGTGAGGAGAGTGTTTCCACTGCCATAACGTAGCAGAATAGCAGTCCTAGATGTATTTTCTCCCTTCTGAAAGATTACTTCTTCAATAAAAACCTACATGTACATCCTCATATCAGCTTATAAAAAAACTCTGTGACCTAGATTTGATACTTAACAAGGTAAACCAAAAAGGATTAATTAGGATCTTCCTTTAAAAACAAAAAGTGAGACCGCATCAGTTTGGTTGATCTGTATCTTCAAGCGCATAATTGTCCTGCATTCTGAGCACATGCAACTGCAGTTCTGCTTATCTTTAAAGTGTTTTATGTTCCTCGGTAGCACTTGCTTAGAGATAAGGGTTCATTCCTCCAGCTGTATTCATTTTATATGTAACATTTTTGTCAGAGTCATTAAAAATCGTATAGGAGTTTCAAGAAAAGCCATTTACTCCTTTCTTTTTATATCCCACGTTATTGTCATGATCTAGTAAGGAATCAAAGAACCCTAAAATTAATGGGTGACCTATTGAGCACTGTTCTAATATTAGCATTTTTGTGCTTTCAGTGAACAGGTGAGAACTTTAACTCCGTTATTAATTCACTGATAAATTAGCTCATGCTATCAGAATTTTAATTTGCCAAAAGGCATTTAATTTTTAATCCCAGCGTTGCATTTTAATTCCTTTCAAAATCTTAATTATGATACGTGTCTTGGATAAAAGTTACTTATCTACAGGTTGTTTTTATCTTTTCTTTCACTCTGAAAAGGATGAACTTATAAAGTGCATTCAGGGAGAAGCAGCCTTTTGTAAAACCATAGCATGGCAGTAAAAATCTCTGCTGCTGTGCCTTTTTGCACAGTAGTATCTCATTATGGGGGCACTTAAAAATTCAGAGCCCTTAACTCAGCCATGGTTAGCACAAATTCATCAATACATGGATTACTCCTTCATTTCTTCTGTTGTGAGATACTGGTTGGGTTGTATTCGTGGGTGTTCTGAAATCTCCATAGCTTTTCTTGCTCCCTTCTTCTAATGAGTTTCTCAGTATAAACCTCTAGTTTTGGTGTAAAATTCTGTTGCAAAATATTACCTTGAGAGTGTGAGGCTCCCAGGAAGCACCTTGTTCACAACGTTGTTGGCGTGGATCTCACAGGTAGATGTGCACTGTAGCGGAGAAAGTTACCAGGTGGTAGGTAATGCTGTACCTCTGCCTGGCATGCTGATTTAAGAACTAGTATGCAGATTTGTCTTTAATCTCAGAGAAAGAAATTCAGATATGAAACTGAAACATAGATGGATACAATTATGTGGTACTTCAGCGTGTTGGGTTTGTGTTGGGTGGGGTTTTGGTAGTGGGGAAGGGAAGCTACAGGGGTGGCTCCTCTAAGAAGATTATAGAAGCTCCTCCACCTTCAAGTCAGACCCACCTCTGGACAAGGCTGAGCCGCTCAGCAATGGTGAAAATGCCTCTGTGCTAACATATTTAAAGGGGGAAAAGTCTGCTGGGCAATCTTTTTTGGAGAGGAGGGGGATGCGAGAGAAACAACTATGTGGACACCAAGGTCAGTGAGGAAGGAGGCGGGGAGGTACCCTGGAGCAGAAATTCCCCTCCAGCCTGTGGTGAGGCAGCAGGCTGACCCCCAGCAGCCCAAGGAGGACCTCACGGTAGAGCAGGTGGCTGTGCCTGGAGAAGGCCATTACTCTGAGGGAAGCCCACACTGGAGCAGTCTGTCACTGGGAGGACTAGGCCCTGCAGAAGGGACCCACACTGGAGCAGTTCATGAGCTCCAGCCACTTGGGAAGGACTATGTTGGAGAAGTTTGTGGGGAACTGTGTCCTGTGGGAGGGACCCTATGCTGGAGCAGGGGAAAAGCATGAGAAGTCCTCCCCTTGAGGAGGAAAGAACAGCAGTGACAATGCGTGATGAACTGACTGCAACCCCCATTCCCCATCCCCCTGCACTGCTGGTGGCAAGGAGATAAGAGAAATTGGAAGCAGAGGAGAGCCCTGGAAGGAGGGAGGGGTGGGAAGAAGGTGTTTTAAGATTTGGTTGTTATCTTTCATTATCCTACTCTGATTTAATTGGTAAATTGTTGGTGGTTTAAATTAAATTGATGTTATTTCCCTAAGTTGAGTCTATCTTGCCTGTGACCGTATTTGGTCAATGAGCTCTCCCCATCCTTTGTCTCAAACCTTTTGTTATATTTTCTCTTCACATCCCACCAAGGGGTGGGGGGGAGTGAGCAAGCAGCTGCGTAGTGTTTATTTGCCATCTGGGTGGACCTAAACCACGACTTTTAGGAAAAAATACTTGAGCTGTAGAGCTTTTAAAAGAGTGATTTGATAAAAAATGGATTAAAGAGGCATTGGTTGTTCGAGAGGAAATTATAGTGATAGAAGGGAGCAGGGAGCATGCAGAAATACATTTTTAAGTAAATAGCACTTAATACATTATTGTAAAGATAAATACAGATACTGAAGCATAATTTTTCATTTAATCCCAGCACATATTCAAAAGATGTTTAAAGCAGCAGAGGCTTTTACAGTAGCACCAGGCATTTTCTCTTGAGGCAAAACATTGTGCTAGAAATGTGCATAGCGCTAGAACAGGCCATCCAAGGAGGTTGTGGTATCTCCATCCTTGCAGGTTTCAAAAAAACTCAGTTAGACAAAGCCACGGCTGATCTGATCTAGTATTGGTGGTAGTGCCATGTGGAGCAGGAGACTGGACTACGTGACCTCTAAAGTCCCTTTTGGCCCACATGCCTATGGTAGTTTTGCACGAACTGTTCCTAGCTGCATGTACAACAAAGGCCAGTTTCACTGAAAGGCTGGTTTGCTGAATATCAGCCTAGGAGTTCTTTGGGGGATATAAATGAAGAGAGGCACCTTTTTAGGCCCCATCCCGCAAAGCCCATTCTTCTGCCTCATTTGATATCTGGTGTTTGGTTTTGATTGCTGCTAAATAAGAACATAAAAGGAAAATTACCATGCAACAGACTGTGAAAGATTGCCATGGCAAAAATGTAGTTGAGACGGCATTTGCATATTTAGGCTAGAATTTTTCAACTACTGAAATCCTACATAATGCCAAAGTGACACGATTTTGCATTCCCTGCTATCTTACAGTTGGTTACAAAATGATCTTTAATGACAGAAATAAGATATGGTCAGAGGAGGTAGGGGCAGTGACTTCACACCCCAATCAAACTGCTGTTGTGTCTTTTGTGATATATTGCTCCTTCTGCTGGGCTGCAGCGATTCCTTTGGAGAGGTACTCAGCTGTATCAGGGAGTTCACGTTTAGGAAAAAGGAATCCAGGGTATTTTTTGAAAAAGCCATCTCAGGTTTTCCTATCTGGTTCTTTCTGGAGCCTTATGGTTGTTCTGAGCCCAGTTTGAGGGTTGGTATACTGTGGTGCACGGGGACTAAGAAACAGAGTGGGCTGGGTGCTGCTGCCAGGCATATTTTCTACTGTGCAAATGTAGTCTGAGGCACTGTTCAGACAGTCCCTTAAACAGATGATCACCAATACTGTGAAGAGAGATTGTTTTAAGTTCAATGTTTGCAGCTAGATCACCTTTTGAGGAAAGAACCATAGCTGCGTTATATTTCCTGAGGAGGCTCCAAAGTAACTGACTGACTGGAGGTTTATTAATCAATGCTGCTTCAGAGAAAGAATGGAGGAAATTCCAAAATTTGGTTTCTAACTTTGCATGATAACGTGCTGAAAATTAAAGAGATAAAAGATTGGTAATTGGCAAAATAAATTCTCCCAATAGTCAATTTAATCTGTCACCTCAAGAAGCAGAATGTGAACCTGTCGGTTTCTCTGAGTTGAGCTTTATAAATGATAACCTACCTTAATTTAAGGTAGGCTTTTCCTTTTGTGGATGCTGAGTTCAGACGTGATGTATGCCAGTTTAGGTTGACACAATAAACTGATTTAAACCTATCTTTGATCTTCAGCAGGATGGCTGGCTGTGGCGAAATAGATCATTCGATTAACATGCTTCCCACCAACAGGAAGACAAATGAGTCATGTGCTAATGCTGCACCTTCCCTCACAGTCCCTGAATGCGCCATCTGTCTGCAGACATGTGTTCATCCAGTAAGTCTGCCTTGTAAACACGTTTTCTGCTATCTGTGTGTGAAGGGAGCTTCTTGGCTTGGGAAACGATGTGCACTCTGCCGGCAGGAGATTCCAGAGGATTTTCTTGACAAGCCAACCTTACTGTCACCAGAAGAACTCAAAGCAGCAAGCAGAGGCAACGGAGAATATGCTTGGTACTATGAAGGGAGAAATGGTTGGTGGCAGTATGATGAACGTACCAGCAGAGAGCTGGAAGATGCCTTTTCCAAGGGTAAAAAGAGCACTGAAATGCTAATCGCTGGGTTTTTATACGTAGCCGATCTGGAAAATATGGTTCAGTACAGGAGAAACGAGCATGGACGTCGCAGAAAAATAAAACGGGACATAATAGATATACCAAAGAAGGGAGTAGCTGGGCTGAGGTTGGACTGTGACACTAATACTGTTAACCTGGCAAGAGAAAGCTCTGCTGATGGTGCAGACAGCGCACCGACTCCAGGGGCTGCAGCTCTGCAACCTCTAGCATCCATTTCTGCTAGGCCCCTGCCATCACTAGATGGTCAGCTGATGAGTCCTTCAACGCCATCACCAGATGCAAGCAATTCTCTAGAGAACTCTTTTGCCCACTTACAAATAAATGGAGACAGTATGGCTGAAAGGAGTCACAGGGGAGAGGGAGAAGAAGACCACGAATCATCGTCTTCCGGTAGGGTGCCAGCCCCTGACACCTCCATTGAGGAGACCGAATCGGATGCTAGCAGCGATAGCGAGGACGTGTCTGCCCACCTTCAGCAACACCTGTCCTCTGTCCAGCAGAGACACTTGAATGCAAATGCAAGCCAGTCAGGAGCAGATAGACCAGGGGCAGGCAGCGGGGTGGCAAACACAAGTGTAAGATCTAGAAGGCCGGATGGACAGTGCACAGTCACTGAAGTTTAAATCTAAGAGCCATGCGATTAAAAACTCAGTCCCGTATCTGTAAATTTTCTGTCCACATTGGCATTGCACTCAGATCTAGCAGTGTGTTTGGTGGGGTGGGGGGAGGGATGAAGGGGAGAAACTGATTTGGCCTGTTAACTTAAGTCTCTTAACATGTTTCAGCTGGAAGACTCTAACAATAGGAAACTGAGTTGTCCTGTTAATGGTTTGGAAGCTGCTTAGCAATGCCCAGTTTTCTTGAAAATGTCTCGTGTTTATTTTGTAGCATTTTCCCCTCGGAGATACTCAGTCCCTTTTTGGCCAATGTATATCTACTGTACAACTTGAATTGTCTTCATTATCTGATTGTTGCATTAAGTGTCTTACTACTTTCTGCATGGATTGATGTATGAAAAGAACACTAAAGCAATGTGGGAGCAGGCAAGATGTTGGGTGTGAGCAGGATGCTTAATTTAATGTGAGAAAATAGATGTGAGTTTGGAGTTAAAATGTGGTTTTACTAGACAAGAGCAATCATTTACCTTCCTTCAATGGAAATGTAAAAATGCTGTTAACTTTTGTTGCAAATTCTTACCTATCCACTCTTCATGGCATTTTCACTGGCTTTGCCATCTAGTCTTTGTAGTTTTGGTTTTGAGGTCTTTCTTGATCTGTCTCGTTTTTGTTATGAAATTTATAATTTAATAAAACTACATTTTATCAGTAATAATCTCAGATATGTCTCCAGTTTAATTGAACTTCACTGGAGGAACTTTAAAAAAACATCAGAAAACAGCTTCCCGTGTTTAATGAAAGGGAAGACCGCTCTGACTGGCCATCTCTCAAACACAACACTGTAGGAGTATGTCTTCTGCTGAAAAATCATGAGTTGCAGGCTTAATGCTCCCATGGGATTAACACTCGCTTCTCATCTGAAGAGCTGACCAGCTTGCTTCACTGCTACGGTGGGCAGAAATACCACACACACAGCCTTATTTTAAGATCAGAAATGTTGAAATAAAAGAGCCCAGGTTCTATTGCTGTTTATCTGTTCTTCAGAGCAAAACTAGTGGTAGCACAGAAGGGTAGTTTTTGTGCTTGTATTGGCCATCTAGGTGGTGCATTTCTGACTTCCATGTACTAGAGAAGGTTAGAAGCCAGATTTTGAAAAGCACAGCTTGTCTTTTCTGTCTATAGCAGTTGTTTTATATTTTTCAAATCAAGAAACCACAGTAGTTGACTCTGGAGCCAGTCTTTAAAGTAAAGCTAATTAAACTACAATTCTTAGTACACATATCCCTGAACAGGAAGGGACAGTAGCTGATACATAGGTTCTACACATCTTGAGACAAGAGCTGCTGTAGGCAAACAAATATTTGAAGGAAATTAAAAGGGCTGATTTTTTAAAAATGGTAGATTTAAACTTCTAAAATGTTCTCCTTACTGTAATCAGGGGTGATGTGTCTAATCTTGGGCAAACTTGTGCCAGCCCTCCAGTTTGCTTCCTCTGCCCACTGGTGAGATCAGTGGCTCAATGAACAAAGGAAAGTGCAGAGGAGACTAGGATGGAATAAGGAAGATTTCCTCCTTTCTCAGCTCAGAGCGACTGCTCTTGGTTCTTTCTTCTATTTGTTAATTACCAGCTGTCTTACTTCTGTGTTTTGAGTTAGCACACGGTGGCTCTAAATCAAAGTGAGTTGGTGCTGCAAAAACCTTCACAGTAGGAACACTTGTACTACATGCACATGTGAAGTATCTACTGTTGAAGAAAGCAAGAAGCAAAATACAAGAATGTGATGCACTATATATTTAATTCAGGATTTTTGGCCCAAGCAGTCTACAAGTAATTTTATCAGTTATTATCCCTGGGAGTTCTTGACCAAAGTAGAGAGGCAGACCAGTGTTCAGCCGAACACCCATGATGCTGCTTTTGGCTCCTGCTGGCTGGCCGCAGTTGGGAAGTACTAAAATTAGTTCAAGTAAGGCTGGTGAGAGCTTAATAGTCAATCATGAGAGTAGCAAATGCACTCCCGAGATCAAGCGAGGAGAAAGCAGCAACTGGTAATTCTCATCTTATATTTAAACCATTACCTTCTGTAGGAGACGTGTCCTCTGTCAATCTCACCTAAGCCACAGCTACGTGGCATTATGTGTTTTTCTGTAACTTCATGCATTAAGTAATTTTCGATTTGTACAGCACAGCTAGACAAACACACAGGTGACCAGAATGGAAAGGAAGAAGGGAATTAAACTACTATAAAAGCTACAGCATCTCTTCATTTCTGGAACGGTTACCCGCAGACACAGGAATCCTATGTCACAGTAAAAAGATCATGTAGTGAACCGAACATTCAGCAAAAACACCTGGCTTACCTAGATAGTCCGTATGGTAAATACATTTCTGTCAGCAGCGAATATGATAAAGTGTCTGTATTGCTAAAAGCGATCTCCAGTATCCAACCTTTAAAGACTTGGTGCAGAACCCACACTTGGGCTGTTCCAGTGCACAGAGGTGAGGGAACAAGGCAGGCATTTTACGGTATGCGTAATAGGAAACCTGGTTTGCTGAGGAGGAAGCTGGCAAAGGAGCCCCTAGGAAATACAAAAGCTAGCACACCATTTCATTAGGAGACTGAGAGTATCAATTTCGCGGGTTCTAATTTATTTTGTGCATTTAATGCTTGCTTGTTTTTAGGTTGTTTCTGAAAGGGAACAAAAACGTAGATGAAGTTTGTCATCTTTAGTCATTGTAAAGAAAATATAAGTGCTTAATCAGCTCGTGGTTAGAGGTATTTGTCGCTTTAAGATGATAAGCAAGCATTCTATGAAATAAAGCGTTTAGGTTTGAAATTGATAAAATGGGATTCCATTTCATCTCAATCTGGAGCTCTTCCACTAATTTAGCACCCATGGTAATTTAGTTAGGCTGAAACCAGGGAAGGTGGTATTAGGCTGCTCACAAAACCCTTGGTCAAAACAAACACCTGTAATTGTCTTCAGAACCCCCTGCAGCTATGTCTGCTATGTTTATGATTCCAGCAAAATGAGTTTCTGTAACCTTTTCTGAAACTTTTCTGAAGGTGTCTTAATTATTTGTGTTGTTCTTAGAAGTAAACATTGGCCTCTGATACAAATCAGAGAGGATGGCTGAAGAAATGCATTTGCTGAGATAAGTTCATTGTCTACAAATCAAAATGGAAAGAAGTCCCCAGTCAATGTACGTACTGAGTTTCAGTTACTGGCAGTACAGGTGTAGTACAAAACGTATGAGTAAAACAGATTCCACTTTTCTGCTACAATTTCCTCACGTTCAGATTCGTATCACCCAGTACACAGAATACAATAATAAGCCTTACAACATGACACCTGAAAGATAAAACAAAATAAAATATTCAAGGGTCTTGCTCAGGCTCTAAGCAATTTTCACACCCGTTTCAGAAACATCATCACAGTATTAGTACTGGCAAATGTATTCTTGGTAGTAGGAAAGACATAACCAGTTGCCCTTTAAAGCAACTTTTTTGACTCACAACGTGATGTGCTATTGCTTCAAAAAGCTGGATGTGTATAGACGGTTCAGTGGTGCTGGCAGTCTGGAATCCCTCATGAGTCATGAGAAATTTCATGAAAAGTAGAACAGCTTCATTACTAAACAGTCAAGTACTGCCTGACTATATTAAAACATCTGCACTTCAGTAGTCATGGGTTTGAAGTGTAGAGCATGGGAAAGAATCCAGCTGCACAGGGAACCAACAACTGAGCTATTGGATAAAAAAAGGGGTGGGAGGCGGTGTGAAGAGGCACAAGCCAGAACACTACTCTATCCCCATGTTCCCATTCTTGTATCCCTTCTAACTTGGAAGTAAAAACAAAACTTCAGTTTTGAAGAAGAGAGGTTTGAAATCTTCCTCCAGCAGCAGCTTCAGGTGTAAAGGCAAATAGGCAGTATCAACAGAGCAGTGTAAGTTCCCTGATGTGCCAGCTCAAAACATATCCCTTTCTTCAGCATTTCTTTTGGTTGCTTCAGGCTATACACACTGCCTTCTATGAAAGCCGTACAGTAAAACATCCTCAGCAGAGCACAGCATCTGCTCCAAAGCTGCAGAATCTTAACAGACAATCCAGGCTTAATTCACATCATTGATCTGACCCAAGACCCTCAAACATAGATATATTTACCTCACCATCTAAAACTCAGGAATCCTGCCACACTGTAGAAGTCATAACAGAAATTTTCATCCAAGGAATCGCCTCTTTCCTAAGTGAGCATGTTCCACGTATCTAGAGTAAGCTATGGCTGGTCAGAGTGAGAATGCATGTCAATGCCACATAGCCCAAAGTTTCCTCCTTAACATGCTCCCCTAGAGGACTTGGCACTCAGCTCTCAGCCCCTGCTGGATTCTGAGACAAGTGCATCCTAACCACTAGTAAAGGAAGCTCTCAGTCATGGATACGTCTGCATGGTTTTGCTCTCACAGATGTTCCATTTATAAGAATCATCTGCCAAAGCAGGGACTTGGTGTCCTCTTCTAATTTCTAAAGGGAAAATCCACCCCACTGAGTTATCTAATTACTTGCACAGTCACCGGCATGCAGTGGAGACCGAGTTCCAATCAGCCCAAATATGCCCTACCAGTAAAAATACTCTGAAGACATAGATAGATACACACACAAGTCTTTCCAGAATGCTGAAGTACTCAGACCACTCAGTCAGTCAAGGACATCCCATTTGGGGGCATGATACATCATGGCCTTGTGAGCTTTCAACTAGATTCTATGTAAAGAAACAGGTCAGCAGCTTTGCACGTGCTCAGCAGCACAGGTCCAAGCTATGGGACCATCTGCAGATGCGTAGGTAGGTAGTTGGTTCCTCAAACAGTGAGAAGACAATTTAAAGTCTTTAACGACCCGAATCAGTGTCAGTGAATGAGGGCTGGTAAGCTCCTCAGTGAGTTAGAGCTTTTTCTGTAAAAATCACCATTAAAATTGAAGGATCCTTGGATACTTTGTCAGCAATTATGCAAAGAACAGACTGAAGATGAAAAAATAAAAACTATCATCTCACCAGTTATCATCCAGTTATCCTTTCAAAGCTGCTTAAAGACACTGGTCTTATGTTGGGGAACTCATATTTTGCAGCTTTGGATGCACCTGTCCCACAAATAAATAAAACTATCTTTCAAGCAATTCATTTCCATACCAGTTAGAAAAACGAAATTAACTCAGAAGAAAATAATCTCCAGCCTCATTCCAAAAGAATTATAGTTCTATTTTGCAGCAGACTATTTACCTTTACATACTAATTTCACTAATCTTTATTCAGTGGATAATTAGGACAGTTCAGAATCTGCCGCGGATTGCTCTGTGGTTGCACGCCAAATACGTCTGCCTGACATGAACAACAGGCATGTTAATGGCAGTTTAAATGAACAAGTCCTTAAATGATTCAGTTTAATGCCTGCTTTAGTGAAAGCTTTGTTTGCAACAAGGTCAAGAACATTCTTAGGCAATGATCATCATTTATGTTTTGGTCTTCTAGCCAATGCCTGCAAATTGGCAGGCCCACCCCATACAGTTCCAAAAACATCCTTTTCTGTCCTCAGGGCATCTTCCAGTGGTAGCTCTCTTCCTGTCACCACCACCTTTTTAATAGCCTGAATCACACTGGTTGGACCATCTGTGTACTGACTCAGCCAGGTCCGGGCTTCTTCTAACGCCCCAGTTTCATCAGAAGATGATAGTGTCTCCTCTGAGAGCCCAAGGCTCAAAGCTTTCTCGGGGCCCACCCCGACAGCCCCGCTCAGCAGCTGAAGGGCAGCCCCACTGCCGATGATCCGCACCAGCCGGGCACCTCCTCCCCAGCCTGGCACCAGACCCATGCGCTTGTGGACAAATCGAATTTCACTCCCAGGCGTCATCAACCTGTCAATGAAGAACAGACACACAGAGGTCAAGCCATGCATCAACTTCTGTCTTCAGCTTGACGACACTCAATTTTCAATTTTCTCCTCCCCTCCCCTCTGCTTCCAAAGGCTGATGCAACTTGACAGCATGCTGATTACAGACAGAGCTGGAGTATCTCAATATTTACATCACCTGCCACCTTAGCTGCAGCTTTTGGCCCTTCTCAGAATGAGATGCATAGCCTGCCACAAGTAAAGATGCTTCGTGCCAACACTGATACCTGCAGTCAGTTCCAAAAAGTGTTTAGAAACCGAACTGTAGACAGAGGGCACATTACACTTACTCACAGCGCCCTGCTAATTTATGTCTAAAACAGGGGCCTGGGTGAAAAACAAGTAAACGAATGCACAAAACATTTCTCAGGAGGATGGATTGTGGTCTTAGTACTGATATGCACTGGGGAGGTTCTGTCGGCACCATGATGCTTGATTATAGCACAGCTGGCGGTTTTATTGTTCTGTAATTTAGAGGGTCCATGTGATTTTGATTTCTAACTGCTCACGACAACAAGGGATGTCAGGATGGATGCTCAACTTACGGCTCACAACACATAATATAACTGCTTTCTATTTACTTACAGTGTGTAATAGAATTGCTCCCCTTCAGAAGGTAGAGTCTTTTCAAACAATTCACATCTTTACTTCTTTTCTACTGTCTGTCACCTCCCTTATTGAAGGACTCGCCCTAGGGCTGATTAAAGTATCTCCCTGGAAGAGCTCTGCTGCAGCAGACTGTACTGTCTCCACACAGTGTTCACACTGACATACATTAGGTTAGTGGAAAACCCCTCTAGAAACAGAAACATATAGAAAAGATGTACAGAAACAGACCAGTACTTGCTATTTCTGAAGATGATGTTCTGCAGTGTGGTTGCTTGCTGCTGTTTATAAGACAAGGCATGTAAATTACACTTGTGAAGTAGATTAGCTTCTACTTCAAGCACTAATTGGTTTTCTGAAGATAAATCTTGTAATACTGAGATCTACACACAAGTCTGATTTTTAACAGTGCCGTTCTCCATAAAGAAAATAGTGAGGTGAATTGCTTTAAAAGGGGTAAGGACAGGAAACCTCTTTAAAATGCAACTACTTCTAGGAACTCAGAGTTCCCAAATTCACTTTGTTATTGTTAATCGTATGTTTGGTTGGTTGCTTTTTTCTTAACCAGAGCACCATCAGCATTCATGCCATGCTATAAAGCACCGGGGCTGAAGAGCTTACGCTTTATCCCAGCCCCAACACAAAGCACAAAGGCAACAGCTGACATGCCAGATTGCGTGAAAGCCTTTTTGTAGAGATAGTGGAGGAAGGTTGTGTGACAAAAGGAAGAGAGCAGAACATTGCAGGGGAGGAAAGGCTTTTAGCTAACATTAGCAAGTGCCTCCCAAACCCAACAAATCCCAGGGAGCTCAGGTCTCTCCCCTCCAAAAGGAGGTCTCTGGCAAGTATTCCAAAACTCCTCTACTAGCTCAGCTTACTTTGCAATTTGCTGACACCCAGTGTCCTGCTGGAAAAGCAATAATGAAAACATTATTAAGAGTTTAATTCTAGCTGCACTGAGTGATGTGAAGCATTAAAAAAGAAACAATTATACGCAGCTACGCATCCAATGCTACATAATCCATAGGCAGTTTCATAAGACAGCCACCGTGGTCAGTAAGACAATGTTGTGTTTGTTGAATCTCAGACTGTCCCAGGCTCCTGGGTTCAGGCCTTAAGGACGGGCTTTTCAGTGAACATCCCAAGGGCAGTGTATGGAGTCATCTGGGAAGTTGGGTCAATGCACTCTGAAGTTTGCATGGGAAGTTAAATTTCACATTAGAAGCACAGATGATCCATCAGAGTCAACAAGAAAAAAAACCAACAAAACATTTAGTATGTAGGAAGGGCTGTTACTTTCCACAGTCCTCTAAGAAAATGGAACGAAATATGTTGAAAGGAAAATAAATGACATACAGCCAAATCCATAGAGAGACTGTAAGTCTCCAACTTTCAGGATCTCATTGGGATTCATCTCTCTCTACTATGCTCCTTTTAACAAGCTCCACCAAAAAACATTGAGATAAGTGGTGGTCAGTAGAAGGTGTAAAGTTAGTCTTGATTGCCTTCAGGCTTAAGAAAGTTATCCATGTTCTTTCAGACTTTTCAACAATGAATCCTCTCCTAAAGTCACCATTTCTTACAGAAACCACCCATCACACTCTCTGTTAGGTGCACCACTCACTTTCAGTCCCCATGCCCAGGGAGGCAATGAAGACTTGAAGAGGTGTGTGCTGCTGCCGAGCTGCCCTCGGATCAGCCTCTGAACATCACCACCTGCAGCCTCACATAAATATTTCCCTTTTTGTTTTCTGAAAGGCATTGAGTCTACCTTCTAAGACATGACAGATCTGATCTCCCATTAGATGAATTTATGTAAGAAAAGTACATCAAGCATTACTAAACATAAAGACACAGACATCAAAAAGCTGAAAAGACTCAAATACTATTCTATTCCTGAGCTGTTAGTACCTTATTCACCTAGTACTGGCCTTGCTTGAGACAGAATAGTAGATGAATACAAAATGAACCCTGATTGACTCAGTATGCTTGTTCTTGTCTTTCAGGTCAAGGGAATTAAAATCTGGGTCTCCTGTATCCCAGGGGAAGGTAATACCACTAGGCTCCTAGACACATGCTTTCCCTGCCCTAAAAGAAAAATCTGTTGCATGACAATATTGAAAAAATATTTATTAAATGCAATTAATGTACAAAGTAACTAAAGAGCTTATATGCGGAGAAATACCCTTCAAAAATGTGAAGGATAGCAAAATCCTCACGACTTAAATCGGAAATAAGAGGTTACGATCATATATGCACCAAACTGCAGCTGAAACCTTCTTTAAGAACATTGTATTTCCATGTTACAAGCACTACAACAGCCCTGGGAAGGAAGCACAGTCACCATGGGCCACATCCAATTTTGGGTTAGTCATCTAAAGAAAATGAGCTACAGCAAATGTTCCTGCTGTACCTTTTAAAATGTCCTCAGATGCACTACGTGTTGCAAACATGTTACAAACCCTCCACCTTTGATCAGAGGATTCCTTCACTCCACGACATCTCATTGCGCCCACAAACTACAGACTGTCAGGTCGCATCACATCACATCACTGGCAACGCGTTTGCCATTAACAATGCAACCTAACAAATCTCATCCTTAAACAGGTCCCCTTGCTTCCTCAAAGGCAGCATTTACTGTGAGCTAACAGCTTTGCTTTCCTTTGCTAAAGTATTTCCTAGCTACTTGAAGGTGGAACATATGCAATGAACACGGAAAAAGCAAATAAAAATGTATTTTCTCCATTTTTCAAATCTGATTTTCATAGTACTCATGTTACTGAGCTGTTCCAGCAGGTCTAATCGGTTCCTTGGTCAGAATTAAGATTATATCAAGGTTTGTGCTGCCTTTAACCTCATCATTTCCTGAGCTTTAGGGTTTGAATTATATTCAGCATTCTGGCAAGGCAAAGGCACTAATAAAATTTACTAGGGAGGGACAAATACCATCCTCTATTTTATACATCTTAAAAGCTCCTACCACTAATACTTCTGAAACACGTTAGAAAGAAAAAAAAGATGCCTAAAACATTCAACATTGTGTCAGCAACCTGGATTTTGTTCCCACCCCTGTTTGACTCCCAACGTCACATAAGGACACAGCTCCTGACTTCCAGCCTTCTCCTTGTAGCTGGCAAGACTGGCACACCGTGGTGGGAGGCAGCTGGCATCATGCAGGGCTGCAGCACCTGGTTCTCAGCTATGGTTATACTGAGAGAGGGCAGCCAGAGCTGCAGGAGATGACCTTTATCTTCCCCACAAATACTTCAGCCTCCTGCTCTCAAACCACCAAACTACATAAATAATAAGCAAAGCTTATGCCTTGGGTCACAGGAAGTTCCCTCACCAAATCTGCTAACTTCCATAAATTTCCGTAATATTATCGAAGAGATGACTGAACCAACATGAAGAGGAAAGAGTCAAAGGTCTTGGGATACAATTAAAAGACATCTGTAACTTTAACATGCTGTAGAGCAGGAGTTACAGAAATAATAAATTTTCAAATACATTTAGACATTTTTGCAAAACATAGAAGCAAGACATCCAGATACATGAAAAGCAACAGTTGTGGCCAGCCACACGTGTTTCAGCTGACTGTCATTATTCGGTGAAGACAGCAAGAATATAGTATTGATGTCGAAGGCTTTCAACCAACCATCCAAACCACACCCGTAACTATTTTAAACAGAAGAAAGAGACACATTAAAGAAAAAAGAAAATCGCCAGGAAAATGGTAATAGAAAGAAGGCTGCCAAGGGCCAAATATTTGTTTTAACCAGCAAACAATGGAAGAACAATCAATGTACAATCTAATCATACATTTTTCAACCAAATGTGTATGTTTTTCTAATACACTCATCAATATAATCTTAATTAACTTTTGCTAAATTAAGTAAAAGCCACACTATGCTGACATGTGTCTAGGGAATGCAAGTTCAAGAATTTCTCAAAGGTCAGGTATGATAGTATTTGTGGATGGTGTTTATCATGCTAATGGAACTTGTTTTGCCAGGTGGGCATGAAAATTTGATGGCTTTGCTTGCAAGTGATGAAAGCTCAGGTGTGACTAGTTTAGGATTTGGTAACTGCTCGGTAAGCACTACCAGGACTGTTCACTGAAGCAGCAGCTCTCAAGTGCACACTGGATCTTAAGTGAGCGAGAAATCCAGAGTCCGTTGTCCACTTCTTCCCTCTTCTACTGCATCTTCTCAACACTCAAAACACAGTCCCTGTCTCATCACTTCATCCACTCATTGCACTTCATAGTCTCATTCTCTTATTCCTTATACTTGTTCAACATCCCACAGGAGGCACAGGAGGTCCCAGCATCGGTGTTGGGTTTTTGCAGCAAGCGACTATGACTCGGGAAGCAGACATTGACACAGGCAATACCTGTAATCTCATCTCCCTTCACCTCTTGCTGATGCATGCCAAACCCACCATAAAAGAATAAAAGTGCTGCTCTTACACAAAGTGCTGATGAATCCATGAAGTGTTACAACAAGTTGAAATGAACTAAGGGAGAGTTGTGATTGTTGAATTTATAGCATCAGAGCAAAAACTAAACGTGTTCCTTTATCTCTACAACAAAAGCCCTAATTTGTGATTAACAGAATTCCTTTAATTCCGGTTTCTCCAGTGCACCACATAAACCAAATAATCTCTTCAAGGCAGCATACTACATCTCCGGCTTTGCCAAAAGACCCCAAAAAAACCCAAACCCAAAAGCTTTAAGGTGGATGGCTGAAACACAGTGGAAGTGAGTAGCTGGATATGAAAGTATTTCCATAAAAGAGAGAAGTCACCTTGAATCTTCCACTGGAGGTAAGAGCATTGTCATAGGCATCTCAAGTTCAACTATAGGATCTGAATATCTGTGATCTCCTGTACTTTTCATCATGGGAGATGAAAATCAAGATCCGTCTGTGCCTGAGGAGGTGCAAGTGTGTGAAAGGGTCATCAGCCAACAGCAGGATAAAGCTCTTCCTACAGTCACAAAAGGGCTAAGTAAACCTGTCTGTGATCAGTGGCTGCAGTACATGCTGGGAGCAGCTACCCTGCCCCAAAACCCAAGTCTGTGTGGTCTCCTCTTGATACTTCCAGCCCTTTTGCTGCATATGCAGCCAGCCAAATCTGGAGCTTCAGTTCCTTGGCTCAGGTGGGACACTAAAGGATCTTGTCCCAAGCAAGTGGTAGCCCTAAAAGCAGGACCATAATCAGCAATTAATTGGCACTCCAGGTGCTGTTAGCCTGAAGCTTGGGCAAGGACCACTGCACAAGTAGGCAAGCACTGCTGCAACTGCACACTGTCTTGAATGGTTTATATTGCACATATTGCGGTTTGAAAACCTCCAGGCTTGCTGCCTTCTCCCCATTTTCTTTAGCATGGCAGGTGGTCCTGCAAGTTTTCACATGTACCTAGTGCTCAATTCACCTCTGATATCTGCATTCCAAACCTTGGGAGTCAGAAAGATACACTAGACATCATGTCCCTTCTCATTCAATATATCTAAAACCTATGTTCCGCATCACACACAGACAAATGTTAACACACATGTAAGAAAATATAAAACTTCCTTAGCATTGAGATACAAATTCTTGAGGCCTTGTACATGAAAGCTCCTTGGCAATTTGCTGCAAAACTTGTCACTACCTTCTCCAGAATCTTTTAACAACAAAAGTAATTCCTGAGTATGGCCTTGAAAGCAAGATCTCAATATGAACCGCTGCCTTGATATTTTCACAAAGCAACAGAAAGTGTGAAATGAAGAGCATTTAGTAAAGTCAAGGCTGCAGTTCATGCCTATGGAGACCTAACCTGGAAACCTAAATACTGATAGTTAATTACATGACACCATTGTGTTATCATAGTGACAACCTGTTTTGTGTAAGTGCTTAGTCACTCAAAATATTCTCAGGACCAAATATCTTACTGGAAAGGCTATGAATACTTTCATCAGTACTTAATTGCAAAGTGTACGAGGGTTTATTTTTAATTAAAAAACCCCAACAACAACAAGACCCCACCCTAGTTCTAGCCTTGTTCAATATTCCAATACATAAGCCTTCCACAGTTTTTACAGAAACTCATCTGAAAATAACAACTGCATTAACCAGTCATTTTTGCAATAAAAATTAATTTTGAAGCAGCAACGTACTGTGGGAAGAATATTCCACAGATGAAAGATGCGTTACTACTCTAAAATAATGTAGCTAGTCAGGAAAGCTGCTGCTGAGCGACTTCCAGTCCTTACTTCAATTTTTGTGACAGATGGTCTTAGAGACACTCAAGAATAAGACAGTCTCCTCCAAAAAGCAAGTTGGGGCTAACAAATCAGTCTCTGCCTTTCCAGTGCAGTATCTCTTCATTCTCTTTATCACTATGCCATCAAATAATTACCTGGGTACTCTGAAAAGGGATTATCTAGACAAAACAGCTACAGATTTTTCTGAAATTCAGGTATTTTACTACACCCACTATCAACAAAAAACCTCATCTAATTCTCTGAAAATATTAACAAGTGGATTCATCCTGAGAAGTGTTAGTCACAATTTCACTTCTCTTTCAATCCCACTTGATTTAAAAGATCAAAAAGCCCCAATTAAACATTTAATCAATAAACCCTTGCTAATTATATTTAGCAGATTTTTGAGCTGTAGCAATGCAGTCAATATTGGCCAGCTATAACTGTTCTGTGCTTTCCCGGTACAGCTTGTTAATATGAATCCCCCCTGCTCGTCTCCCATATCTTCTCCCGCATGGAGAGCTTCTCATGTTCCCGTCTTATACAGAGAAAGAGTAAGACCATTAGACATCACAGTAAGTGCTGCTTCAGAACTGCAGCAACACAAAGTGAAACTTCCAAAGTGAAAGTATTGTAAAATCGAGAAAACTAAGGATTTGTCCTATATGCTTTTGGTGATAGACTAGCCAGACCGGCATCATAAAAACAACCCCCTAAATCTTTGCTCTTTCTCAAAGTCCTTTAGTCGCAGACGCTCACTTGACAGATACCTAAATGGTAACCACTGAAGAATATGAAGACAAAATCATAGAATGGTTTGCGTTGGAAGTGACCTTAAAGACCATCTAGTTACAAACCCCCTGCCATGGGCAGGGACACTTCCCACCAGACCAGGTTGCTCAAAGCCCCATCCAACCGGGCCTTGAACACTTACAGGGATGGGGCATCCACAAGTTCTCTGGGAAATCTGTTTCAGTGTCTCACCATCCTCACAGTAAAGAATTCCTTCCTAACATCTAATCTAAACCTGCCCTCTTTCAGGTCAAGTTAAAAGGTTCAGTTTTAGTTCAGTTAAAGTGGTTTAAGAGCATTTGGAGAAACTATGTCCTTTGTGCAACTGCACAAAGCCACTTTGCAATCCTAAATTTCAATAGTGTAAGAAAAGACTGGGCTTATTAATGATCTTTCCTGTTTATGAGCTTTAATCTGTAACCTTTCCTACAGGAAAGCAATGGAAAGAAGTAGGCCCAACTTCTATTTTAATAAGTCCATTAGAGAGTCACCCCTCTCAAATCCTTTCAGTGATTAAAAAAAACCAACAACCACAAAACAATATATCTTCTTTACTTGACATTTAAATAACTTGATATTCGAGAACCAAAATTAAAAAAAAATCCTACCAAGCCTCCCAAGTACAGAGTGTTCTAGGCACACTCTAAAACTTGGTGTCAAAGGAGTAGGCTTGATGCCAGCCTAAGAAATCTCACCAATACGAGAGCTCACTTTTCTCACAGCTCTTTTCAAATTGCCTTGCAGATTACACAGAGTTTTATTTATAGTTACCGAATTATTTTGTAACGCTCTTGCATCCATTTTCCCCCCACTTGCAACAAAAGCTAAGAATCAAGCTTTACATAAAGTAGCCTAGAAAAATATCTCATCTCTGCCTAGCATGTGTTGCCTTTACCACATACCTTTGCTGCCCTACAGTCAGGTTTTGCAATGCATTTTATGGAACCCTGAAGATCAGGGTCAAAATCAGATCCAAAAAAATAGACTCCTAATTACAGATGTATTTTCTTGAGCAAGAGTTAATGTTCTGGGCTGGCCTGGAAATCTCAGGGCACTTCCCAGAGGGGAGCAGACGGACCTAAACAATGAGAGATGCACTCTTCAAAGGAAACCGTAAAATAACCATTTATAACATAACTCTGTTATGCTTTCTCAAATCACCCATAGTCAAATGACATGCAGAAGAAAGAATGACAAAGTTATATTTTCACCTAAAGAAAAAAAACACTTGGTTGATGCTAAAATTCTGAAAAGTGGAGTCCTGGATCAAAAAAATAGAAGATGCAGTAACAAGAGAAGAGTTGAAGGTAGAGATGGAACACGGGAAACATCAGAGCAGAGACTGCTAAGCTGACACGAGCCATTTCAGGAGGAATATGGTCTCCAAAACTGAACAGGAGCTTAAGGTGCGGATAACTCCATCTATTGCCCAACACATTGGGACATTCAATGGAAAATGAGTCTCCAAAAGCAACAGAGCCAACTCAAAGAGGCTGCAAGATTACTAGTTTCAAAGGGAACCACACCAGGGAAGACACACAAAAATAATATTGTTACTAGAAAATGATCCTTTGGATAACAAGAGTTAAACTGTATCAGACAGATGTAGGAATGTCCTGCAGGTGATGCTCTCTGTCATACTGGCTGGCATCCACACAGATGGCTCTTCCAATCTTGTTCTGGACAAGAATATCCCAAAGTCAGCTACAGATGAAGGTTCACCCAGCAGACCTGGATTAAGAGTTTTAAATCTAATTTTTTTAAAAAAATCTGATTTTTAAAGAAATCTAATTTTTTACCTCAGGCATTACACTTTCTCACCTGTGGCTAGACAGAAACCAGAGAGCGAAAGGCACGCTATGAAATGCTACATTTCTTATAAAGGGATAAATGAAGTTGAATATTGGAAGTTACAAAAAGGTGTGTTTTTTTCTGTAGCAGGAATGAAAAACTGAATTAGATGACAGATCGCAGGGCAAGAAATAGGGGCTCAAAAAAGCATAACTGTTTAAAATTCCACAAGCAGTACTAAAGGAAGTAAGATGAGTTGTGGGGGCTTTTTGGTCATTCTGCAATAAACTGACAGGAAAGAAAATCATTTTGCCAAACCACAAAGCAAACGTGTCCCACTTCCAGGCTGATACTTCTCAAGGCTCATATGCAATGCTCACAGGGAGTTTCCACAACCCCAGGTACTATTTCCTCCAGCCATGAAGGGCTGTGGGTGCTGTGGGTGGGAGGGCAGCACGGAGCGGGGCTGTGGAGCTGGGGAGACGGCTGGTCTGGGGGCTTGTGCAGCACCCCCACCTACCCTTCCCTCATCCCTATCCTTGTGCCTGAGCGTTGAAGTGAGCTGAGGAGACACAGAAAACAGCAGAAAGAATAAACTGAAAGGCCTTTCCCAACTGAGGAAAACAGACTTCTTACAATGATACAGTTGGCAATGCCAACTGCCCCGCCCATGGCGGTGGCCTCTGATCTGCTTGAGTATACCTCCTGGCGCACGTGTCGGGAGGGAGCACCGCAGAGTTACAAAAGCTTATGGAAGCACACAAGGCTTATATCACAATGTAAGAGCACACAAAACGGAGAGAATAAAGCAGGTAATTACACTAGAGGGGCTGTAAGACCCCTGAAGTGTGCAGTATAAACTCGGACATGGCACAAATCACCAAAGCCATGAAGTCGAACTGAAGCCCCGTTGTCCAAAATGCAGTCAGTGCCTGGATCCTCCTCCCTCCCCACAGTGGTTCAACAGCAATCCACAGAGTACCAGCCCATTTCTCCTCTCCTGCTAACAACCAGTCTTGCTAACCCTCTTCTCCTTTTCTAATTTCCAGCTATGACTTTATTTATATTACCCTGGTATCAATGGGTCCCAGGCTAAAGGCACACTGCAACCTCTGTTACCACACAGTTATTTTCAGGGTAATTTTCACCTTAATGTAGCACTTGGATCTTACTCATGAAGCAGGCTTTAGCTATTCTTCCCAGGCTGCCAATGTCTTGATATGCAAGTGAGCGAATGCCAAAATAATGCTCAGATAAAGATTACTCATTCTGGAAATCTAAAATGTTACATGAGTCTTTCCTTCCAGAAAAGGAACTATAGCTATTTGGATTTCATTCAAGCAAGCATTTTCAACAACAGATAGGCCTTTTAGACTAAAGCAAAAATTTCCATTAAAAAAGATCTGGTGATATTGTACCAGATTTTGTCATGAAAAAAGACCACTTGAAGGTAAAGATGCTTAATAATTGAAATTTTCAGTGAAACCTGAATGCCAGCATTCATCTAGAAAGAAAAAAGTACACTGGAGTTTGTTTTCAATTTGAAAATATGGTATTTTTTTAAATTATGTGCACACTTTTGCAGCATATACCTGTGTTTACAACCTTGTTTTCCCAAATCTTTATTTCCATCACATATATTTATCAAGACTAGGGAAAAAAACCCAAGAAACAACACAGAAAAGAAGTCTCCTGGATCAAATTTAAGAGTCTCTTAAAGCAGGAACATTTCAGTCACATTCTTTGCTCATCTCTGCTGCTGATACAGGGAGGGGGGAGTGGGGGGAAGCTTCCCAACACTCTGGCTGAGAGCTTGGCATCTAAAAATGTCGAAAAGGCAAAGATGATCTCACTTGCCTGAACTCAGCTGACCAGAAAGGAACAGCATTTCTTGACATCAGCCCTGAGAGATGCAAGGTTCAAGCTGCTCTAATACTTCATGAAGTATTTGATATATTGTATTTCTGCAACCCACAGGATTAAAGGATTTAAAAATATGTCGTAACATCACACTAACAACCCTTTGCAAGACCTAAGCTAACAAGGCACGCTTTGAAATTCAGCTGTCTCTGTGCACAGTGCTACTGATGCTGCATTTGCACATCCTACACAACAACTTCTGACTAAAGCAGAGAGAGATCATACACGTATTTGAAGTCACCGGTGATTAAATTATAATGAAATGTTGTCATTTTGTCAGCCTAGCAGGTTAATAATCTCAAACGAAAAATGCTGAGGGTTGTGTGCTTTATAAAATGATCACAGTGGCTATGACCTAAGTTTTTAGTTTTGCAGACATGATATATGATTTCAGAACTCCAGGTTTTTTCTCTTTTTTCTTTTTTTTTTTTTTAGGGGGGCACACAATGTCATATTTCATAAAAGGCATACATGGGATGGAGAATTTGACATTCAAATTCTACATTAAAACGGTAACATATCTTCTTCACCTCTTCACTTTTTCATATAGTACGTTAGTTATATTGATGAGGAACAAAAGCCAGCTTCAGAACTGATGGTATGTTCAGACTAGCTGGACAAGAAATAGGTACATTTTCAGCAAGCTATAACAGTTCCTCCACAAATATGCCTAAGAGCATGATGAATTCTCTTATCATCAAAATTCCAATTTCCCCTAGTATCTTTTTTCTTCCAATCTTCCTCTCTTTCACACACACACAAATCCACACTAATTGATTTTTTTTCCTTAGCCTGTATGTTTGCTTTTTGTTTATGAATATGAAAGCATCAGTATACAAAGCAGAACTGGAGAATAACACCTAGTAATAGACCATGGATACCATAGAAGTTCTTACATATACAACAGTTCAAGCATAATAGGGATTTTTTAACATAAGAATTTATAATTTAATTTATTCTTACTGTGACTGCTGAGTTACAGCAGTGACAGTTCATTTCTTATTAACTACAGAATCCAGGAAGAAGTAGGAGGCTGAAACCACAAAGCTTTACAGGTTCCAAAAATTTGCAGTCTTGTTTCACATAAATGTGGCTAAGTCTGAAAGGAATAGAAACACAGAGGTCCAGCCTGCAGGGCTCCAAATCTTCACTAAGACATTGGGTTGCTTTGGATTAGAGGGGAAAAAAGAAATAGGGGGTGAGGGGGAAGCGTGGAAGTTGCAATTTTGAAGGCAATGTTTTCAGTGAAAGCAGGCGGAGATCCACACAGCAATGCCTACTTACACCTGCAAAAAGCTGAGGAAATCGAGTCATTTGAGGAACATTTCGTCATTTCAACGAACAGTAACTCTGCTGTGGATGATTACCCTTCAGATATCTACAATGGTAAGTATATTGCTCCCTGGAGTAATAAATAGAGGAAGAGTTCTGTTCTTAGTCCTTCAATAGCATGTGGCAGGACTGAAAAATGAGATGGAAAATGGACTCCGGAAGACATTCTCTGGAAGCTGATCTGATGCAAAGATACAAAGTTGGAAGCTGTGGCTTCAGGGGAAACTGAGGCTATCTAACAGCTCCCTAAAGCCGAAAGGAGAAGATTCTGTTTGCATCCCCTCCAAACCTTTGTCATTTTCTAGAGGCTGAGTTCCTCCTTTACATTGGCTCTAGTCCATACTATATCTTTTTACAAATCACTTTAACTCACTGTAAGAGCAGGAAGTATCTAGGCTTTCTGTTGGGTTTTAGTGAGGAAATTTGACTCATACAGGCATCTTCACTGATGCTTGGCAAACCAGAGGTAAGCAGTTAGCTGGGAATGGACAGCAGGGACACCTTCCTGTCACATCAAGGTGAGCTGTTCAGACAGTCTGCCCTCATGAAGGACAGCTCAACATAATCTCACCTCAAAATCATCAGACTGCAATACATAAATGCTTCTCAGACTTCATATTAACCAATTTGTGGAGCTATCTGATTATATATATACATATTAAAAAGATTATTTTGGTAGTGAAGATCAGCAATAGGGTGTCAAACAAATACCTGCAGGCAGTTTATCTAAACTGGGTATTAGTCACTTCACAGATCCAAGTATAGTAGACAATTTCAATGCATTGTACTCTTTCTGAACTAATTCTCCTTGAATCTTCAATGCTTTCTTACAGTGTACCAACAGTTCAGTGTCTCAACAAGAATCAGCATGGATCCAGCTCTGTGTTCCCTAAAATCTGTCTTACCTAAGTTTTCCATTATCTGGGCTATCTCTGTTTATTATTACTGTGCAGCACAAAATCAGCTGAAGACAGGATTGTTCAACAGAAAGGACATAAGACTGCATGATGTAGACAAATGCTGATATCAAAAAAATCACATTCACCCAGGATAAGATGGTTTGGCCCCCAAAGATAAAACCCAAGACTTTGAGTGAAGAAAATCCCTACAAAAAGACAACCTCAGAAAGAAAATGTCAGCTCAAATTCATGCCTTTGCTGCTGTTATTTACATTTCCAGTAAAATCAAACAATGGTAAATTTAAAATTTAAAAATCCTCTGCCTGCAAGATTGTAAACACATGAAATTCAAACCCAAATGAAAACTGGTAATAAAGAAAAAGCATTACCAGCCCCTAAATACAAGCCCCAAAATACAAGCTCTCAATTCCATTTCTAGCAGTGCTACGATTACTTAACCAGATTTCAAGTGTGCCAGGTCAAAAATAAGAACAGCCTTCTTAAAGGCAGGCAATGTGAAACTTTTAAAACCATAATCCACCTCTCTGAAAATTAGCCAGAAAATTGTACTAACAAACCTCTCAGGGCTCTAAAAGCCTGAAGTGATGCACGACTGCAATGGAATTCTAAAATTGCCAACTGATTTGAAAGA
>WEIS01097623.1:0-10966 GCA_013389965.1 Todus mexicanus
TTGGATGTTCATGACACAAAGGGAAGAAAGGCTCTGAGGGGATTTTAAGAGTTAATTTGTGAACACTTTGAGATCTTGTTGTAAAGCTTAGGGGAGGCATAGAACTTGCTCTGTGCATATTCACAGCTAGCTAAATAAAGACCACAGTGCCAGGACTTAAATTTCACACATTAATCCACAGGGACCTTCAAGCCAGACACATGGCTCTGAGGCAGCAAGGAAAATAGCTCTTTGCTGTTTTTCAAATCTATCTGATTAGGTGGATTTCTACCATATGAGCAGCCTTACAGTGAAAAATAGTCACTTCTTTAGAGAGCAGTGACAAGCACGGCTTAGAGAAACTCTGTTAGTAAGGAGGTTGTGTCTGTCTACAATCACCAAGCAGACTAAATCTGTGCTGATCTGAGTTCTGTTTCCCACAGCGGAAGAGTGGGAAAGTGATCTTCCCTTGCTCTTGGGATGGAAATGGTATTGGATGAATCAGCCTCTTACAAGAACTTTTTGGACAGAATGCAGGAAAATCTTCATATGATTTGTCTTTTGTTAACTTGCAAATGTTATTATTTTACGTAGTTGGCAAACTTAGTGTCATTAATAATAGGATCTGCCAAATGCTACTACTTTATGGGACGTATGACAGTTGAATCTTTGTATCAATAGCTTATAGGCTCATATCTATTAGCAGGACTCACCCTGCCCATCAGCAGGGACATTACCCATACATGCAGAGTATCATCAGCTTCCACATCAGCCCAGCCAGGTTAGGGCTCTCAACACTGTGGGACTGACTCACATTTCTGTCCTTTCCAGCAGAACCCTGGATTATTGAAAAGAGCCAATAAACAAAACAAACCAAATCAAAACAAAACAAAAGCCAACAAGAAAAAAAACACACCAGCATTTGCTGAAAATGCTGAGCAATCTCTGCACAGATTCTGTTAATGTGCCCCTGATATTTCCTGCATGTCCTGCTGTGCAAATGCCGAAAGGCAATGGCTTTATTTCTCCAAATATTAGGGAATACTTTATTTGGCTTTACTCCATACACATCATCATTCCTCACACCCTACGCTTCAGAGCAGGGTTTGAAAAGGGTATGCCTGCGGATCATTTTGCTTACCTCCTGTGACATTTGAGTTTGTATCATTTCCTAAGGATCAGGTGAATTCAGCAGGGCATTTCCATTTTCTCAGTGAACGCTGTGTGTAATGCTGCCTACCAACTGTTAGCTGTTGTGAGCATCCTTATTCACACCTACTGAGGTTGTACAAGAGGGCCATGTGAAATTGTTTTTCCCAGGCTTTAGTGTTATGACATAGTGACTTGAATTTCAACCTATGAATTGAAATCATAGCATCAGGCAACTGAAGGTTGCCAGGCTCAGTCTCAGCTGCAGGCCCTCTCCACCATCAAGGGATTGAATGTACAGACTCCGCTTACAAACAGTAAATGAAGTTGTTCCAGCACTTAACCATCACACTACCTTGCTCCTTGTGCCATGCAAGCTGCTGCTGTCATAAGTCTTCCTTTAAATTTGTCTTTCTCAGCTATTAGCAAAAGAACAGGAGCACAGCACACAGAGAAGAAAAATACTCTGTGGCTGCAAGTTCTGGGCAAAACTGCTTCAGTATGTCAAAAAAGAAAAAGTAAGAAGTACCATAGCCAGTCAAATCAAAGACCTGTCTAGCTGAGCATCCTGTCTCTGACAGTGATTATTAGCAGATACTTAAACAAAAGTATGAGAATTAAGGCGTATAGAGTCCTTTTACTGCCTTCCAGCCTCCAAAAATCAACAGTCTAGAGATTTCCTGAGACTGAAATTACATCCACAGCATAGTATCAAATAGTCAACAAAAAGCTCATCCTCCATTAATATGTCAATCCCTTTTGGAATTAATTTATTTTATTTATTTGGCCACACACAAAAAAAGGTTTCCTTTTTTTTTCTTTTTTCCTGTTTTACACTATGCCTGACAATTTAATTGGATGCCCCCTAAGATTTTGTATTCTGAGAGACAGTAAATGATCAGTCCCTTTTCATTTTCCCTGTACCACCCTGGTTTTAAAGAACTGTACCATATGCTGCCTCCATTATCATTTTTCCTAACTGAGAAACCCTATGATTTAATCAGCAGAACAAATTGCCACATTGAAGAGGAGAAAAGATTTATGTTAAGATCAGTTGTGGAAGAGGGAGGAGGTTCTGGAAGCAAGTCTTAATCTGAACATCTTCTCACCCACCTGAAGCAGACCTGTGAAGTAGAAGAACAGATACTGTGTCCTGGCAGCAAGTGAACATCAGGCTCTGTTGTCAGAGGAAGAAAAGGCAAAGACGACTCTCGCTCTGATACTCTGATGTTCCTCCTCAGGCCAATCAAAATATGGAAGTGAATGGAAACTGCCACCAAAGGGTGGCAGGAGAACCTATCTACTACGTGGCTCTTAAAAGCGGGCAGAAAAGAAAGGGAGAAGGCGTCACCTTCTTTGATGCCTGCAACTGCCTGCGTTGAGGATCTGAAGAAATTTGAGTGGCTGAGGACAGGGCAGAAATTTCTAGGTGATTGCACAAGGAAATCTTAAAAACCACCTGACCAGGATAATCAGGTTGATGATGCTTTTTATGAGCAAAGAGGGCAATCATCTTAAACACAGTGTCAGTGTGGGCATTTGAACTGCCAGGCAGTAAAGGATCATAGACTGTGCCCACACTCAAACAAAGGGTTGGGTAAACTGTTGTGATGCAAAAAGATAATGAAAGTTAGTGGGAGAAAAGATTTACCTTGGTCTGTTTGTAAGGTATGGAGAAAGATGGAAGATGAGTCAGGTGGTGGAAGTCCTGAAAAGAGAAAGTTCACAATCCTTTAAAAAATGTAGAGGGAGAAGATCAGACAGAAAATGCCAAGTTTCAAGAAGGAGGTGCAGTAAACTCTGTGAGTCCATGGCTGAAATTTCATGGGGCAGCAGCCAGAGCAAAAGGAGATGGGGAAAGGAGTAAAGCAGAAAGCTCCTGCCTGCAAGTTGGAAGTTGCTCACAGGCGTAGTAGTAACAATATGAGTGCAAATCGTCCCAAAGCAGAGAATGGGTAGCAAAGCAAAGAAGAGATCAGCTTCACTGACGTTTAGATTTGCCAACCTTAATAGATTTTATTACTGCTATAGATAAAATTAAGCATTTATAGGAAAACATCTTTTCTCTCTTGCTCTCAACTCAGGTCTGGTTCTGAGTCATAAGCTCATAAATTCACAACTTCATCTTCTGTTCCTTTCATGAAGAGTTGTATTAAAATACAGGCTTTTAAGGTAATTAAACCCAAGTGTATGTGGAAGAGATAACAGCAAGAAACACATTCCCAGAGATAAAAACCTATGCAGGTTCATATAATGTTATTATGATGTGCAGAAAAGGAAGGTGCAAAATGAACAGATGTTCAAATGCAATTGTTTAACATCTCGCATGCAAGATG
Source organism: Todus mexicanus (assembly GCA_013389965.1). Lineage (NCBI taxonomy): Eukaryota > Metazoa > Chordata > Aves > Coraciiformes > Todidae > Todus > Todus mexicanus. The sequence continues at coordinate 3,465 of WEIS01097623.1, forward strand.
GAGAGGTGGTTTTTTCCCACCACACAGATAGAAGTCATGGGAGAAGTAATGTCAGATTTACATATGCACATAAAAAACCCAAGGAAACTGGTGAGCCATGGTCTGAGGCAGCCACCCTGGTGCCTCTGCACTGCTTTGTCAGAGCTGTATCCAGAAGAGCAGAGCTGGGGTGTGATTCCCCCAGGTCTGCTGGCGCGGAACTTCCTGTTCTGCAGTGTCACACTAAAAATCCTGTCTGCAAGACAATCTATCACTAATAATTTTGCAGTCTGTTCATGGAAACAACTTCCTCACTCACAGATTTCAAATAAATACCATCGTCAGTGTGATCTGGTGACCAGAACATATGTTTTCATTAATTAGGATGTTAGTCATAGAACCACCAAGATCACTGCCAGACAAATAAACATATTGAGCACATCCAGGGCTAGCAAACTTTGCACTTTGTAGCACTAATTTTTCCATGATTCTTTGTCATGTCTTATGTATCTAACGTGGCTTCAACAGCAAGCACCTCCCTATGATGACTTGCATCAATGTGTTTTTTTTTGCAGAAGCTGCCTAAATAACTGCTTGCCTTAACTTCAGGATATCGCTTGCTAAGAATTAAGTGCTTAGTTTGTTAAGTGAGAACAGATGATATTCCAGCTTGAAAAAAGCATTGCAAAAACGAACTGCAGCGTTATGGTCTCTAGACCTAAGTTCTGTAAGTTTGGGTGGGATGTCTTGATAATAAAAGGACAGCGAGGGCTGTTTTCTCACTCACAAGTTTTCTTACTGCTTCTCTGCCCTGCTCTGTGAGGTCATCCTTGTGAACTAAATTATCTCCTCTCATTCAGTGTCACTCCTTGAGCTGAGATTGGAAATGGTTTAGCTAACAGTCCTGGTGTGTGTATTCCTGTTCTCAGTGCTATGGCAGATCCCCTGCCCACCTCTGCACGAGAAATTAAGATCTATAGAGAAATGCTAAAAGTTTTGAGATATGCTCTGTAAATGAGTAAAGTTTGTAAAACAGTGATTCTCCTGGTACATGCAACTTGTGATCCCTATGCTTGATTTTCCATAAAATGTTTTTTCGCATCTACCCTAAGGTCATAGTGCCAGAGACCACTGGAGGTTGTGATGCAGCTAGCCATTATATTTGCAGAGGTTGTAGTCTCTTTCCTGTGGCCATTTCCTCTGCTAAAGCTATGAAAACTGCATTCTTTATAATTTCTATATTAAAATATTTGACAAGGAGAAAGCAGAAAGCCTGGTCTCTTCCCTTGCTGTTGCCCTGTTTTATCTAGAACTACTCAGGAAGCATCTCATGGTAGAGGGAGTGGTAGCTTTGTCCTACTTTGCTTCCTGGCGTGGTTGAACAAGCCCCAGGAGAGCAAGAGCTGGGCAGGAGCTGCCTCAGACAGAGTAGATACCATGTTAGCCTGTGATCACTATCTTCATTAGGATGACACTTTCAGCCAAGATACGGAAAAGCTTACAGATGGTGGAAGGACAAGATGGAAACAATAATACTTTTGGTTATTTTTTTTTTTTAATTTAAAACTCAACTTCATTTCATATTGGAAAAGAATTGAGATGTGAAAAGCATGAGAGCTTAGACAAGTGCCTAGAATACCTACCAGCTCCATCAGAACACTTTTCATCTGGATCTTGTCAGTTTAAGCATTGCCTTTGCCTGCTATGAGTATTTACAAAATGTGAAAAAAAATCTTCCTGTGGCTCATCTGCTACTGTCCACATAGGAAGAGACATCCTGAAGTTTAGTCCTGTTTTAGAGACATCTTCCTGTGTCCCCTGAGCCACTTGTGAGATGACTACTTGTTCTCCTTTCTCTCATCCATTTTTGTTCACTGTCTCACCCACAAATGTCAGTACTTCTTGCACTTTCCAGAAGTTCTTATTTTTCAGCTGAGAAGTATTCCACCAACAAATTCTGACCAATACTACTTAGGATTAGGGGGTTTTATGTGATCTGCTTTAGGGCTGTGTAGGTGAATACTATGCATGTACTTGGTTTACAGAAGAAATACACAAATCTGCTCAGATAAAACAAGACCCACTCAGCAGGGTCTGTGTTATTTTAAATTCAAGGTCTAAATTCACTGCCAGCTGAATATAACTGGAGATAGCAGAGATGTCTCTTCTGAAGGAGCCCCATCCTGTGCCCAGGATTCAGCTAATCCCCCATCTAGACACCTTCTCACCAGTGAGCAGTTTGCTCTGTAGCATCATGCCTCCAAGGTTTTTCATAGATCTTCAAAATGAAATACTGTCTTAGGAAGATGTCTAAAATAAATTTCACTCCTACTGGGCTCTAAAAGAAGTATTCAGTGGAGGGTGAAAGAGATGGAAGATCCAAACCTAATGTCATAGCTTTGAAGAGAAGGAGGCCTGACTTGGTTTTGTTGCCACTGTGTGTTTTCAGGATGCACTCGAACAGTGATTCAGGTCTGGATGCCTCTGGTGTCCTCAGGCCATGGAGATGGGGTGAACGGGGCAGGATATGGATATGTTCCAAGCAGGGAATGCAGAACCCGTGGCAATGCATCGCACCCCTGACATCACCGTCAGACCCTAGTGACAAGCAATTTGCTATGCCAATGCAGGACCCATCAATCCCCAGAAGGCTTTGTTGGCTCTCATACTTGGAAACAAGCTGCACATGAAGTTAAGAAAAAATCCTGCTTTAAGCTGTTGAGAATTAAGAAATGACAGAGTAGTTTCCTGAACTAACCACATTTGTCTGCTTTTGTGCTGTTTTTTACCCTACAGCAAAATGAGAAGAACCAGTAAGCACTTTTAATTTGACACTTTTTTCCTATATTTTCAGTTCACTATTATTAACTGTAGTGCGGTCATAAATAAGAAATTAACTAAGTGGGAGATGGTACTCTGCAGTCAAAAATTAGCTGAATACATTAATTAGGAAAAGCAAGCTTAATATCCAGCAAAGTACTTGCACATTTTTCCTCTGCCTAGTTTCTTGTGCCCACTTGTTCACAAAGCTGTTTGCTGCTGACTGTAGGCAATGTCTGTCACAAAAGGCAGATTCGAACAAGAAAAATAAACATCACCTCAAGCTGTTAACAGAACAATTTACAATTCACTCATGTTCCTTTCTCAAATATTCTCCTTGTTTATTACAGACCTGTCTGGAGACAAAAACCTATAGAGACCAAACATTTTTGAAGGGTTAGATTAAACAGGTGGACAAATGAATAGGAGGGAAGCCCAGGGTCTACCTGAGTTCTCATTTGCTGAGTGCAAAACCCTTCTGAAGCATTCAATTAACTGTTAGAAACACATCTAGCAAACTTTACTCCCCATCATTGCCCATACTCTTCAGCTTCAAGATCCCAATTTAAAGCTGTGCAAAAATCCCGCTGTAGAAGAGCCAAGACCTGCTGTCTCACTAAGCCAGGGGAGATTTTGCTTTAAATTGTGGTTTCAGACAACGACCTTCACCATAAGGCTGTCTCTGTAGTTTCCCTCCTGAACCCTGACAGGTCTGTCCTCTAAGTTCACTCACCTCATTTCTCTGCCAATAATATGATAAGAACAATAAATAGTAAGGCTAAAAGAGGCACCTCAGGTTGCTGAATGTGCATTTTATCATTTAAATTAAAAGCTTAACTTGCAGTCACTAATGGCTTAAATATTTAGCCAAAGTAATACTTCAAAAATTACTTCTTCCTTAAACCTATGAGGTAATTCATAAGATATTTTCATTTGGGAACCAGAATAAATATTATGGAAGGCAAAAGATGTCAAATCTTGTAGGCAATGGAATAACCTAAAATTAATTCCAGTATTGAATTTTGATGGAATGATTTCTAATATGTCTCTTTGGAGTGATAAACAAACTGACTTTAGAACTGATTCAAAATCCAATATTCAATACATTTACGAGTAACTCTATGGTAAACTGACAGTCAGATTATTTCAGCCCTGGAGTCTGCCCCAGCATAGATGTTTGTGGTAAACTTTTCAGTTCTTTCTTAGCAAGATTGCTGGAAAACTGCCAGTTACAGAAATCCCTGGCAGTTGTGAAGTGCAGCTGTGGTTATCTGCTTAAGTTTCTATAAAACTAATTTACATCAGGCCATCTCCACTATGTATTGAATAAAACACACTCAGGTACACATTTTAAAAGTGCTATGGCGATCTGATCCCAGAACCGCTTTCCTGCACAATATTAATCATTTTCAAACACTTTTATTGCAATGAAAAATAATACAAAGCCAGTAATTGTGGTTTTTAACTACTTTAGAGTACAGATGCTCTTCTTGACCATGTAACATAAGAGAGAAACAAAGAAAATGAGTCTGATGCTTTTTTTTTTTTTTTCAGAATCAAAGCCTTTAAGTCAAAATGGATTACTGGTATGTATTAGATCTTTCAGTGATATGAATCCACCTCACAAATAAACTCCTACACAAATAAACTGTAAATTTTTATGTATAAAAATGGTGGATGCAGTGAAATCTTTGGAGCTTGCAAATAGTCAGGGGAAAGGAAGAAAAAGAAGAACAAATTTCTTTTTGTCAGTTTCCAAATCTTATGCCAATCTTCAGCTCAGAGTAGAAGCATGAAAGTTAGTTTCACAACACATTGGTCACTTTCACCTGTACATTTACTGTAACTGATTCAAGCATTGTATAAGATGTCTCTCTCATTATTTGACCAGGTTTATACTTTTACCAGCACAGACATTTAGCTAAAATTGCCATTTCTTCTGTATTATACCTATATCAGCAAGCATAAACTATATCTTTGCAAATACTGTCAGTTCCCTGCTATTGATGGGAAACTGAAAATAGCTCCCCATACAAGGGATCTCTGTCCCTGAACCCACCCCTGGCTGGACTCACATTGCGTGGACCATGGTTGTGCTTCTGGAGAGTTTTAACTACTGGGTGCCAAATTGCATGCGTGTACCCATACTGCAACCAGGGTTAGCAGCTGCACGGCCACAGTACAATCACACCCATCTGGTGTTGAAGCTGCACCAAGTCCGACTGCACTCAAGCTGATTGCACACAAGGCTGGTTACATGCTTTTGCATCCATGACATGGATCAGACATGTTAATTAAAAATTCTGATTGCAAGAGGTTGGTTTAGTTTCCTGGAGAACTGTTATGACTTGCACTTACACGAGCAAGATGTGCTGATGCAGCCAGTGCAGTGTAAAGACAGCAGTAAATCATCTGAAGTCCTCAATAAGGTCTATGTTTATTTTGCCTGGATGCATTTCATTGATCTGATTCACGTGTGATTATTTGATCCTCCCTGTCTTCATCTGATACAGCTTTGATCTAGTTTATACTGCCTGTCTTGCCCCTAGTCCATGTATAAAGAGCTCAAAAAAGTTTACCTTGAATACAGGGTTACTGAACTATAGCTGCTGAGAAGAAAAGAAGAGGAAATGTTAAATGCTTGGTAGTTCACCGTGGCTGTGCCTCTTGCTGCTAACCAATTGGTCTTTCTATTCATCTCAGATATATCCAGCTACACACACAGAGCAGTTGCTTTTTTCTGTATGACTTTTTTCAGACTTGGTAGATTATCTTAATTCACAACATCTGTTTTACATCTGACAGTGAAACATTGCTAGAAGGAAGAGAAGGGGAACACACTGGTGCAGGATGGTTTGATGAGGTAGTGTTTCTGTCAAGACGTTCTTTACAAAAAAGATGAGTATTTTTTGTTCAAAGGAAATATTTTGATGACCTATGGTATCACAGAGGGAGCTCAGGGAAACTATTAGTACATATTTTTAGTAGACAACAGCTTTCCAGGACCTGCATCTGTTCAAACATACAATTTAGTCTATCGAGATGGGCTAACACAGACCACTGTGCAACAACATAGGCTGGAAGTCCTCAGTGAGAGATGTCTACTGTATTTGTTATCTCATGTCAGGGATAACAAGAGCTATGATATTCAGAGATGCAAAAGGTGGAATGACCAGGTTGTAAGGTAACTAAATCCCTCTCTTGCTTTCAAATTCATTTCATGACAGTAAGGAGTTAATTCAGTTGCCATAAATTATTTTTCATGGCCTTCAGCTGCTTCTCCAGAAAGACACAGGTCTTGCATTACATCTACCATCTTTATACTGGCCACACTATAACATCTCAAATGGTACTAGATGTACTGAGGGAAAATGAAGATCTAGGGATTGCAATATTGAGCATAGCATCACTCCAAATTTAGGCAGCCCTTTGAAGATTTGATCCACACAACTTCAGGAATGTAAGCAAACCACCTAGATTTCAAGACTATTTGCCCCAAACTCTGTAATTAATGGAAAGTGGCAAGACACCTTCAGAGACTAACAGAGATATTTCATGTGCTGAAACCACCCATGTAGCCCCTTTAAATTGTACAGTCATCAGTTTCTTAATGTAAATGTCACTATCAATAAAGTAAAATTAGGAGAGATGGATCAAGACTCTGGTCGTGCCCTATAAAAGTCTTTAAAAGGCAGCAAGCTGAGTGGGAACCTCGGAGAAAGCCAAGATAAATGCACGAAATGCAGAGGTAATTTGCATACTGCCATGAGACCAGCATTCACAGCTTGATGTTCTTCTCTGGACTTAGGCATTTGCCTAAAATGTAGGCTCAGCTCTTCCCTTGGTATAAGGAAGTTTTAGCTGTAATTGCAACCTCTCATCCAAGCAGTCCAAAACACCCGCTTATATGCTGAAGCTTAACATGGCCTTAATGGTGACATACTGACTAAGCTAGAAAAAGCAAATAGCTGAAAGATCTGATAAAAGTTAGCACCCATAGTCAAGTAGATTGAGTAACTATGAAGAGAGGGACCCCAGGCCTTGCTTGAAGATAGTAATCAGTATTGCTCTGTTGTGTTTTGTTAAGGCAGGAGAAATTAGGCCAAGGAATATCAAGAGATGTAATCTATTAATTAATTCACATAAATGCAAAGACATTGTTCTTTCAAAATTAGCAACTTCTGCGTTTGAACTGCATATCAATGGCTTTTTTTTTTTAGTGAAAAGCTCACAAGCATTGACCTTTCGATTGAGAAAAAGACACAGTGAGAAATCACACATTAACACTTGTCATCAGTGTCAATATATCAGCGGTGCCCCCAAAAATGCCTTTCTCTATGTCACTCTTGTAGGTACAGCTACTTTTAGGGGTTAAATCCAGCACATTTTCCAGTTCTTAGACTGAGCTGTATGCACTCAGCAGCTCTTACCAAGTTCAGACACCAGCTGCAGCTGAATTTCTGAGAATTTGTGTGAAAACCAGGGACAAAGCAGACCAAAATACTGTTTAACTTAACCACAGAATTAGACTATGTAGAGAAAAAAGCATGTTAAAAACCCCAGCATGCATTCTACATCCCTTTATGGTTGTCTCAACTCTCTCAGACGCCCAGTTATATGGCCAAAAAGAGCATTATTCCCACAAACAACTTTACAGCTTCTCTTGTAGTAGTTCCCTTTCTAGAGCTACTGCACTTCTTTTG
>WEIS01097630.1:0-10275 GCA_013389965.1 Todus mexicanus
AAATGTCACAACATTTCCCAAATGCAAATGTGCTGAGCAAAGAACTGACATGGGATGAGGGCTGGCTGAAGGGAAGGATGTTGAAGAGGAGACAGAATGCAAAGGATGTGTTATGGTAACAAAAACAGCCCGGACAGAACAGAAAGCAGCTTTGTTCAGGATAAATTAGTACCTGCCAAACACTGAACTAGGAAACCTGAAGCTTCTCATTTCCAATGTCTCAAACGCTCTTCTTGCACCCCTACCCCACTGTCAAAACTGGGTGCAACAGAACTTCCACAACATAGCTCCACTTCGTCAGAGCTTGTGGGTGGAACTTAACATTGAAGAGCTCTCATTCAGGGGTTTTGTGCAGGTTTAAATGTATTCCCATCATCCACAGGCTTCCTTTGTCCCAAAGACAGGTATTGTACACTGAAGAGAAGGGATCATGGTTCATTTCATCTCTGTAACAACACCGCAGCATTTAATAATGCATCAGGAGAATCAACAGAGAATGGACCAAAATCCAGGCCTGAAGTCTGCCTCACCATTTCCAACATTCCAGTTTTGTCTTTATTGCCATTATCGTCATTACCGAGTATCTTCCACAGATATCAGAGGCAGTTTCACTGCCTAGCTACGTTCCCAAACGTGCCACATTCAATCTGAAAATTACCTACATTGTGTCTACCATTGCTCCGTTATGATGATCTGACTTGTCTAACACAGACCAGAGCACTTGTTTCACAACTTCATCAGATCTAGAGCTTTGAGGAGTCAGTCTGGACCACGGATTTCAAGCCCAACGCTCTGAAGCTGCTTACGTGTTCAATTACACTCGCAGTCAAAGCTGTGTAGCTTACCCATGTCTAGCTACAGCTGCCCAACATCATTCTTGTGCTTTCTAACGTGAGATTAAAGAGTCGTTATTATCACAGATCTCTCCCTCAAGTAATCTTTTATTCTTCTTTTCAAACAAGATGAAGAGATTAAGAGTCTAAGTCTCTCTTTAGAAGGCACAATTTTCAAATCTTTCCTGTAACCCTTTCCCAAATCCTTTCCAATTTGCCAACATCCTTTTTGAAGTTCACACATCAGAATTGCACACACATTTCTAATAGTCAAATAAAAGCACTCTGAAGCTAATTAATGCAGTTCTACTTAGCAGTTTTCCATTTTATGGCTGTGCTTTCACCACTCGCTGCCTTTGGGCTGCACAAACTCAGTTTGTCTATGCTTCATTTAAACTGGGCTTTCTTTGATGGGAAGGAGAAAATGTAAATTCTTTCTTGCATTCAAACACTGGTTAGTTTGTGCTTCTAGGAGACCCTACACAACTCCATCACATCTGCTTCCAAAACGAGATGTACTTACAATTTTTGTACTGGAGGGCAGGAGGGACACAGGAAGACACCAACATTAAAAATAATAATAATAATAGTTTTAAAAAAATAGCCTAATTTAAGAGTAGAACTGAATGCTGCACGGCCCATTACACCACAGACCATTGATGGCACAGCTTTGCGAACGGCAGAAGTCTCCATGAACTCCATGCTCAGGAGCAGAGCATGCTGCATATGTTGAAGAGGAATCTTGGCTGTGATGAATTCGAAGACATCAGGTTACAAAACAGAAGCACAGGCAGTACAATTCCAGTTGGCCATTGCATTGCACAACTTCCAGGGATCACTGGCAACTTTTGTAGGCAACTGTGCAGCTATAAAACATCTGGTCATACTTCACGGGGTGATCATGTACTTCCTGGGCCCCACTTCAGAGCTCGGCAAGAGCAGTGCTGGTTCCTGACAAATACTGCTGAGCTCCAGAGCTCACATCATGCTGTCCCAAATCAGAAATGCCACAGCAATCAAACCACAAGAGGCATTTGTGCCAGGAATCAGATAATTCATATTTTTCTTTCTGACAAAGTACATTTTCTAGGTATCTTTCATGAGAACGCCCTTGGCACCGTCACTGCCAGAAACAGCCAGACTCGCTGTGACTGAACATGACACAGGCCAGTCTCGCAGGCTGTATTTTCATGAGCTTGAAAGGCTGTAATTGCATTAAATACTTAACTCCACTCACTATTATGTTAAAAAAGCTGCCAAAAACGCAAAGCTTGCAGCAGGACAGAAAGCACAAGAGGAGGTTAAAACCCGCAGTGACTTCCAAGAGATGTAGCAATTGGTGACAGCAGGAGATTCCAGGTACCCATGTGGCAAGCCCTGCCTTAAATATAGCCATTTTTATACTCTCCCACTGAAGACAGTAAAACAGCATTAAAAGAAAAGAAAAAAAAATCATCAACTTTCCTACATTTACATGAGTGCAACGGCAAAAAACAAAGCAAGCAACTTGGCATTTTTATAAGACAGCTCAAATAAAAATTAATGGTACATGTAATAATAATTCCAAGCCTTTTTTGTTTCCATTTATATCCAACTAAGAGACAATTTTTGGTGCATTTGGTTTTATAGCTCTGTGTATAGGCAGCAAAGTAAAAATTCTGCACATGGGAAAATAAATAAGCGGCTATATGACTGGTTGACAGCAAGATTTGTAGTGCTAATTAGTTCAATGAATAGGAAAGGCACTCAAAACTAACAGCTCATCAAATAGTTCTTCATACAAGAGATATCTGTCACCCTGCCTATGCTGAATAAATATTTTTACTGTCTTCCAGGGATCGATGCCAACAGAAGCAAATAAAACCTGAACAAAACAACAATAATAATAATAAAAAAAACAACACCAAACCCCCCAAAAACCTCCTTTGACCAAGAACCTGTGCAGTGACCCAGGCTGACCTCACTGACTGCAGCTTGTTGAGGGGGTAAGAAGCTGCTGGAAATCCTAAACCGGGAACCACTTTCTGCCCTCACTAAAACCAGCTTTCTGTGATCCAAGACTGATTAGGGTCAGAGTCAAAGCTATCAATGCAAGAGAAATTCTGTAATAAACATAACTATCATTCTCAGTTTTAGTCTGGGGCCAAAAGCCATTATTTTCACTAGTTAGACGATGTACCTTGGATCATACCACCCTGTGCTACCACAGCCCTGAACAAAACAATAGGTAGGAAATACAAGAACTGGCTCAGCCCCTCTGCTCCTGATCTGTCCTGAAGGACTTGAGTCGTGGTATAGCACACTGGATTTGCTGGAACTGAAGATATCTCTGAAAGGCAAGGCCCTGGATGCATTTCAGCAGAAGAACTGCATTGAACTACAAAAGCAGTGAGCTTTCAACTTGCCCATCCATGGGTGTGCAGCTGGGACTGCAGGATGAAGGAAAATTCAGAGCAGCTCAACCACAGCGTTACTGGCAGCCTGGGAGGATGATGTGGATCTGAACAGAGTGAGCACCTCTGCACTGGGAACCTCAGGACACTTCAGTTGCTCAGGCACCCCTCTGCAAGACCTGTCTCAAGACTCAGGATCCTGAAGCAAAGCGTAGCCCCTTAGCAGAAGATTTGGGCTGTATTTTTCAGTGCTGCTCCTACTGCTGCTGAGCGAGAGATCAGAGGAGGTGCTTCCTTAAAGGGGTTGGAAAAACTTCTCCCATCTCTACATTAAAGGTCTGCACTCCTGCAACCTGAGCAGCTGCCACTGAGATAAAACTGCAAATACACAATGCAAAGACACCTTGAAACTGGTTGAGGGTTCCCTGAACCTTCTGTCCAGCTCCAGCAACAGGGGGTCCTGGCAACTGGGGGGCTGCCCTCAGCACACTGTCCCCATCCAGATCTCAGTGCTAAGCAATCCACACGCCTCCATCTAGTTCAGATCCCACTGGAGGGCAAACCCACAATATTTATCTATTTCCAAATTTTCTCAGGCAACAGCATATAAATTGTCCCCAGCACTTCCTTGCTGTTGAAGAGCCAAGAGGCTACAGGTCCAACCTTGAGGAGGCAGCTGCAAGCTGGAGTGTAAGAACTGCACGTCCTCCTGTTGGGCATTAGGTCCTTTCTCTGTTATTGATGTACTGTGTTGAAAATTATGATTAATTAGGAAGTCAGAACACATTCCCAAAGTGCACTTATGGTCTACTAGAAATGGAAACACCTCATGTAGACATTTGAGGTCGACTAATTTCCATGGGAGCTGGCTACAGAAGTGCTGCTTCATCAAACAGGAACAGGTTTAAGCAAGCGCTTGTGTGTTGAGGGACCCAGTGGAGCAAAGTGCTGTAGATTAAGGAAACTATCATGTTTTGAGCTAATAACAGCTTAAATGATAAAAATCAACAGTGTTCTAGGAGGATATTGGTAACACTGTATTTCACCTGGGTTTTTAAACTCCACATGTATCACATTATTCAATCCCATTCTCTGAAAAATTAGATTCTCAGGGGTGGTTTTATTCCCCTCAGGAGAACTTATATGAAATACATAATTATGAGACTCAAACCAGGTTACAAGAAATTGTTCTGGGCACAACAGTTACTTACAGTTAGCAAAATAAAAGGAAGCACTCATCTAGCCATATCTTGTACTTCTTGGTGCAGAAAATACCATACTAAGTCAGTAACAAATACCAAAAACAGAGAGGAAAAAATAAAGGAGCAACGAGCCTGGACTGAAGGCACCTTACTGAAGCCAAAAGTAAGAACCCTACATCTGTCCTCCTTCTGTCAGCAAGTGCTGAGCAGGACAGAGAGGAAGAAAAGGATGAAGATCAGAAGGACCTGATGGGAGGGAGCACCAAGAGACAAGGAAACTCCCTCAAAAGAACTACTAGTACAACTGAGAGGTACTTTTTATCTGGTCATAAATGAGCCTGCCCCATCTCTAGCAGCTCCTGCCAACTAGTATCAGCACAACTGTCCCTATTACAGAGAAATGTAATAATGTTAAATAGTCCAAAGTAATTGATGGCTTATTCAGCTTTATTATTGACATGCAAGTAAACCATCAGCTTCTCTGGTGAGCAATATTTCTAATTGATTTGAAATTGTGATATACCTATTATTCAATCAACTCAGTTTTACAAACTAAATTGATATCTGAAACCATTCCAAGAGGTATAATGAGGCTGTAGTAGCTACATGTTTAAAAGAGGAGAAAAAGTAAACCATCTGTTTGCTTTTGGGTAGTAATAGAAAACATATCCTTGCCATCGCTTTTGATTTTGCCACTGTGCTCCTTTGAAGAACTCCACAGAAGAAAAATTCTTAGGCTATAGCTGGCTTTTATCATCCTCCCCAAATCTTAGTCCTCTTTTATAGCAAATCATTACAATTCTATTCATCTTTTTATGCCTATAATCCAGAGTTTCAAGCACACTCTTGGATATTAAGGCCATTTGAGACAAACATAAATTGATGAAACATTGGCCTTGTCTTCTAAGCATTTCAAAATGACGATATCTATTTCAGTATTCAAATTCTTCTCAGACTAAGATGCAGCAGCGAATGAAAGCAGGATTGAGTAAACTCACATCTGAACATTCATTTGTGATTGAACTATTTAACACCACCTTGTCAAATCTTCCTTAGCTTCCTCAGTAACAAAGCAGTACAACAGGCACATTTCCACCAAGATACTGAACCCAGTTCTTGAAAACATGGTACAAAAAAAGGGTAACCATAGTTTCTCTTTTACTCTCCTAGTGCTGACACTGACGCCACAGAGTTCAATAATTTTTCCCAGGCTAAGACTGGTGGCCAGCATGAGCAAAGTCCACATCCACAACTAATACCATTCACGACAAATTGTTTCTCCCCTGCTCACCCTCTCCTATCCAACTCTTCCTGTGTGTGAGAGGTAGGCCATGGCCAGAGCTGCACCCATAATTAAGGTTCACCGAGTTGCTATTTCCAGTATCGAGCCCAATTTCCAAGGTTTAATAAGCCAGCAGTTCCAGCTGTACAAGGCTGAGATTTGACATTCAAGTTATCAGCAGAAACACAGATTGTGCTTATCTGTTTATCAAAGCACAGTTGAAAACCTCTCAGCTGCTGCTGAATTGGAGATCTAAAAAGCATGGCCTGCATCTTCCTCTTTATCTGTTTAGGATTTACATGCTCCAAACACCAGATTCTCCTCTGGGGAAGCAAGCACAGGTGTGGTTCAGTGTGGGCATTAGAAATGTCTCCTGCCCAGCAATTGTGGAGCTTATTCCCATTGCACCCTGTTTATTCACACAGCTCCAAGCAATGGAACAACTTGTTTACTTAGTTTTGACACAAGCATGCCAAAATGAAGCAAGCTGGTAATTCAGGCTGCAAAGCCTTCATGACTTGATCATACCAAGAGCTTGAAACAGGCAAGACCTGTAAGATAAACTGTACAGCTTCCCCAGGAGCTTATGGTGTGAGTTGGGAGAGAAGGTCCCTGTGCGTGTCTTACTGCCACAAGGGCTGTCCTTGAGCCAGAATCCCGGGGCAAGAGGCAGGGCCAGCACCAGCAGCTTCCATCAGCTCCTTTCCTGCAACACTGAGGGACTTCACTCACTTGTCCACCCAGCACCAGCTCAGCCCTTCTGCCCATCACACAGCACAGCCATGACACAAGAGGGCACGTATGGAGCTGTGGCAAAGACAGATGCCCATGTTGGAAACCTTTAAGTTGGTACAATCTGATGGAACAAGCCTCAGGTAGCTGGAAAACTGGGTCCCACTCTCCCCAAAATTAATAATCCCCCTGCAAACTCTGCAGCCTCCTCTGTGGTGCAAAAAACTCGTTTCCATCTGATCTTCCAGTGGACAGCATGCTTAAAATGAGTACAGCCAGCTTTCAATCACTTTTCCCCTTAATTGTTGAGCTAGGACACAACTACATTAAGAATAAGAAAAGGTATAACCTGTAAGTTTGGCAAATCACGTGCATAAACCTAGGTTAAAATGCTAAACGTAATACAGAGATGTACAAAATGGAAAAGACATCTGCAAAGTGGTAGATTTCTTCTTCTGGAGACAAAATTCACCAGTATCCCACAGCAGTAAGGTTGTCACACATGGAAGCATCAAACTCTAAGTGACAAGCTACCCCATTCCACTTACCACACCCTCCAGATCCAGAGTGGCTTCAGCTTGTTTCAGCTTCACCGTCTGTGCTTAGCACAGAAAAGGAGTTAATCTCCCCCTGTACAAGAAACAGCCCAAGTGACTGAAATGCAACACCAGGGGAAATATCTTCTAAATTTTTTCACCAAATCTATTCATGTAGAACATAAAGCAAAAATAAAGGAAAACCTCCTGTGCTTTTTGCATCATAAAGCTCCACTGAATTCAACCTCAGCTTGTAAGAACAGGAATTTTCAAAGCTGTGTATGTAGGTCAGGTACGCAAGCCCCACAGAAATGCAACAACCTCACTAGGTTATTTTTGAAACACCTACTCTGAAAGAACAGATATGGACAAATTCTTAGATAGGTAAAGCCAACACCGGCCTTTACACTTGGGATGAAACACCAGCTGAGAGCTTTCATCTTTGCAAGTACCATGGGTTTGGCCTCTGCAAAAAGGTGAAGCACAGAATCCTCCTGCACAAGAAAGAAAATTAATTCATTTCTCAGCCATGATAATGAAACCTCTAACCCTGAAAATGCTTCTTTCTCTGCTAGTCCAAACCTGTAACGGCTCCTTCATGTCTCTGTGGTGTCTTGGTGGCAGAACACGTAATCACTCACAATATGGTCCGTGTCTAACCCCAGAAGTGAGCAGGCTTCAGATATCTTGAGAAAATATCCAGGGGTTGCTTTATACAGTTTTGTGTACATGGCTGTGTAGAGAAAGGGCAGCACAAGAGCCTAGCAAAGTAACTGCAACAGAACCTTTCTACACTAGAGCAGCTGGATATAAACCAGGAGTAAAGTTAAGCCAGTGTAAACGAGTCAGGTGCATAAAAGGCAGTGGCACGGCTTCTACAGGAGCGAAACAGAGGCAGGTCTGACACACGCATTCAAGAGCTCTGAGCAAGCCAATCACAGAAATTACTCTGCATTTTCCATCAGCAAGTCATCACAAAAAGCATACAAGGCCACATGCCAGCAGAGTGAGATGTTGCTTAGATTCTGTTTCATGTATGATAGTGGAAAAAAGAAAGAAAAAAAAGATCAAAATACTGCACCTTGTATCTACAGCTTACTTACAGAGACAGGATTTACTGTTTCGGCGTAAGTTCCTTCATCTAATACTATTCTGCTCTTCAGATGATTTTAGTCTGGAGTAATTCCCTTGAAATGTTGCAGCCCGAAGTATCCACAAGGGATTCAGGAAAGACTTCTGCAATAAGAAAAAGAGTGAAAAATGGTTAGTGAAACAGTTCAAGAAGAAAAAAAGTCCAGCCTTGATAATAAAAATCTCAATATAACAACACAAACGCTGTTGGTATAATCAGCACGTACGTCTATTAACTACTTAACAATGTGGCTTTCAACCTTCAAATTTCCTTTCACACTAGTGAGAGTTCAGTGTCTCCTCTAAAGCCAATCAAATTGTAACAGTAAAAAAAAAAAAAAAGAGAGAGAATTAAATACTGAAATTCATGGATTTGGTTCTCCTTCCAGCATTGCAATGTCTTCTTTGGGTTTAGTTAGGATTGCGTAAGCTAACAATGGTGAAGCACATCCGAACTGAGGAGACGACCAGATGTAACTTGCTAAACTCTCCTCCGTGTGTTATGTAACAATCAATATTGATTTTGATTCAACTAGACTTCTATTAGAGTTATCTGTTCTAGTCAGCTGCCAAATATACCTGCTCGGTAATGTGTCCAAATTCATTAACAGTTTTGTTTTAATAATATTTCATTTTCAAGTTTAATTTTATCCACACATTAGCTTCATATTACTTATGCAAATAAAAGCTTTATGGCTATATTAGCAATAATTCATTATCATTCCCTACTGGCTTAGTGAAGGAATTTGTAACTTCGGAGTACATCCAGAGCTTTTAATTGAAGATACTAAGGGAAGGCTACATTTAGTTAGAAGCATTTGTACATACAAATTAAATATGATTAGCATAAGTCTCTCCAACTCTTTCCAGGCTCAGAGATGATAGATTCTCTAGGATACGACTTTTCCTTAAGTCCTCTCTGAAGGATAACATATTAAGACAGAATCAAATGAGCATCCTGGGGGTAGGAGGCTGTGCCTGTTGCTGCTGGGATTCAAGACAAGGTCATCTGTTTTTTGAAAGTTACTTCCCAAGCAGCTCCATCTTCACTGGTATGGCAGAGGCAACATTTGTCCCTCGTCACCTGTCTACCCCGTATCATCCCTGAACAGAGGGACAGAGGAAAACGGTGACTCTACCCAGTGTGATTTCCCTTCCAGGGATTCAGACCAGGCAATAGGTGGCACCAGGGAAGGAAGGAAATATCAAGACTCTACAGTCAGGTGCAAAACCAGGTATCGATTAGTTGCTGGGTGTCATGGTTTGTGGTCAGGGCACCCCCCCAATCTGCAACAGAACGCTCTCTCCCCCTCCTCACCCAAAAAGGGAAGAAAGGAAACAAAGGAGAGAGACTTATCGGTTAGGAAAGGAAACTAGAACAGCTTTACTAAACAAAGGACACTGGGACAGAGAGAAAATGTTCAGGTGCAAGTTTACTCTTTTCAGTTGCTTTATATCTTCACAACTAGCCTCAGGTAGGGAACGAACTTACAATGACTCTACAGAATACTGCAACATATGAACTGATAATAGTTAATGACTTGTTCGGGATCCCCAAAGAAGTCCTACAGGGCTGGGTCTTCTAAGTTCCAGTGTTTCTATCTCAATTTCAAAGGAGGAAATCTGGACCCTAAATTATCTCAAAAACACATTAAGAAAACTGTAGTGAGGTTGCCTCTTTCTTTGTGCTCTAAACGAGCTCTTGCTGGATTCGGAACTGCCTCATGTTTACTTTATTATGTCCCAAGTCACATAAGGACTGTGGGTATCTTCCCCATCTCCTGCAGAAGATGATGTTTTAATTAGCCAATTATATTAGCAAAAAGCAATCTCATTTCTAGGCCAAACAATAGCATGGCACAGATATTAAAATCAAATTAGCAAGACATAGCAGTGTCTTCCTTTCGCATGCAAACCCGACCCCCTGCACGGCTAATTAGCACGATGTCTGGGTGGTGATGGGTAGCAGCGAGGAAACGCAAACACGAACAGGTACAGGAATGTCCCTCTTTTCCCTCTCTCTCCAGTTTATGCCTTTTTAATTTACTTTATTCGCAATCATGTTATGTCCTTTAAACATATGTTTTGGAAAACAAACAACAGGGTTTGCAAACAAGTAGCTCTATACAGTTTAAGGAAGGGCAGTTCACAGAATTATAGAATGGT
>WEIS01097635.1:0-10518 GCA_013389965.1 Todus mexicanus
TGGGGGTTCTCCTGGGGTGACAGCGGGGGTTACGAGCTCGGCCGGTGCACGTTGCGCTCGGGTTGTTTGTAAAGAAGAGTTGAACAAGTGTCGGGAAAGGGTGTGGGGATGCGTAGGTCCGGCAGCAGGGCTGCGGGAGATGGATGGGTGGGTGGGTGGATGGTGGGACTGGAGACGCTCCACTGTCAAACTGGAAGGTCAGGGACGAGCGGGGTGAACGAAGCGAGTTGTCTCCACGCTCTGGTAGCGGTTCTGTAATGCTGCGCCGGGTGGCAGGTTCCTTCCCTGAAGGGTTGGCATAAGCACTGGCGGGGTGAAGAGGCGCGGGATATCCAGGCTTTGGGTTTTTTCTGATCCTATAAAAGAAAGAGGAGGGGCGGGAGGAAAAAGCCCAGAAAAGTTTAGGTCCCACCTGACGTGCCGGGGAGGCTCCCCCAGGTTATTGTGTGGTGTCACAAGGTGGCGGGTGCGGAGAGCTGAGCGTGTAGGTCTCCCCAAGACGAGCGGTAGTCGCCTGCCCGTGCTCGAGTGCCGGGTATCGGAGGGATCCCACACACCTTCCCTGTTTGCGGGAGGTGGTCTGTACCCGAGCGCCACGGCGCAGGATATCCCAAGGATGGTGGTTGTGGTGTTTGGAGAAGCTGCTTCTCCAATGCGAAATCTTGTGCTCTGGTTGCCGTTGAGCATTTGACAACAACTTACCTGCTCCGTAGCCCGGCGTGGGCCAACCGAGCGGCCGCCGGTGCTGGGAGTGGTGCGGAGCAGAGACCTTTTGCTGGTCGGAGACCTGCAGCTCATGTCGCGTTACAGAACAGCTGGGAAAGTCATTTGCCCGAGGTCATGCCTAAAGTTAGAATGGGAGCGTCAAAAGTTGAGGTGGGCTCGTCCGCTGTGTTCGCTGAGCGGGATCGGCCTCGAGATGGGCGAAGAAACGGGGGGTGTGGGTGTCTCGTGTCTGTGTGCCCTGCTTCACCGTTTCCCTCTGCCTTCAAAGGAGGAAGAGGAGGAAGACAGCAGCCCTGGCGTGTCCTTCTCGCTCTCTTCAGAAGAGTCGGAGATGGAGCCCGAGGAAGAAAGGATCCGTTACAGCCAAAGACTGGTCAGTATTGGCCCTAAACAATCGCATTCTGTTCTCGGTTCCGTTGTGACTGAAGAAAGAGCAAAGCTTTTACTGGCGAGAGGTCTAAACAACCCCCGGAAGCGCTGCGGTGGGTCGCTGCAGCCTGCCCAGGGGTGTCAGCTCGGCTGGCGCAGGGTTAGGTGGCTCCGTGGGTCCCGTTTGTGTCACAAAATTCGCTCTAGTGAAGGGCGCTCGGCTCCTGAACTCTGGAAGAGGGGAGGGTCGGGGGCTTGAGACCGCACGAGCTGCTTTGCAGAGCTGCTGGGTAGAGATTCGGAAGGAGCGTCGCTGTAGTTTCTGGCGCCGCAGGTTTTCTCCACGTGTTCATAACAAGCAGAGGAGCTGAAATGCTGCGTGTTACCGTTACGCTGGCCTGGACTTGATTTGAGCGCGACGCGAAATCTGAGAAAACCGGCTTCGGCCGCAAGCTCCGACTGACTTGTTCCTGTGCACGTGTGTCTTCTTTCTCCTGGGGCTTTCTCTTGGAGGGAGCTGTTCCGAAAGCCGGGCCCTGTCAGGAGCTCCGGCTTGTCTGATGTTTGCGCCGCTGTTGCGGGGACTCCGTGAAGCCTGGGAGTTGGGCTGTAGCTGGGAGCACGGGGGGAGCAGCTCCTCTGAAAGTCTGACGTGATATTCCCGGGAAGGGAGAGAGAAAGGGGAGAAGCTGCCGTGTCTCCTGCAGGTCGGTTCCACGTTGTTTCGAGGCAGTTGTAAACCCCCTGGGAAGGCAAATGTCGGCTCTGCGGTAGCTGTGGGGGAGTTCCTCTCCGAGTCGCAGCACCACACATGCCCTCACCTTCAAGGTGCTGCCTGTGAAGGTAAATCCTTATCCTTTAATACTCTGAAATCATTTGGGGGGAGGTAATGTGGCTCTTGGCATTAAGCTTTGCCCTCGAGAGCGTGCGCTTCCTGTCCCTCTTCGGATGCTGCTGGGTGGCTGGCCCCAGGAAGGGTGCTAGGGGCTTGTAGCCAGCACGAGCCTTTTAGAAAATCCTCTAGTGAGGGTAGAAGTGGTTATTCCTTGTGGAAAGGAGATTTCTGTTTGTCCGAGTACCCATTTCACCCCAGATCTGCTCCTTTTTTGGGCTGCTTTGCGTCTGCCGCGTGTTCTTGCAGAGAGGATCCTCGTACGAGATGATTCGGTGAGCGGCATCTACGCTCTTCCGCTCAGCTGGCTTCGGGAACCTGAGCTGACTCTGATTTGAAGTGGGTTTTAATCTTTTTCTCTTAAAACCCAACCCAAACAAACCGTAATACATCTGCGGGCCCTCCAGGATGACTCGTTTTTCCCAAGCGCTTGGCCGGATGCTTGAATTCGGCGGCGCTGCCGAAAGCAGCAGCCTGACCTGCTGGTTCCCAGTAGCGTGCAGCTCGAGGTGCTGGTTTGACTGGGGAGCGGGCAGGGTGGCAGGATAGCTTGTCTTGGAGGCGATGCCGGCTTCGGATTTTGGTTCAGCTATGATCTCAGCCACATTTTAACCGGAAGTATCCCAAACCAGCTGGATAAAGACATGGCAGATGAAGGAGACTGGCGGCCAGGAACTTACCAGTTTAAAAATGGGGATCAAGGCAGCCAGGAGGAGTTGGTGGCGCGGCGTCGGTGGCCGGGGCTCCAGCGGAACGTGCTAAGCTGGATCAGTGGCCTCACGCTGACGAGCTGCCTGCGTAAAGGGCTTGGGAAGGCACATGGGCAGCGAGCAGCAGATGCAGCTCACCCGGGCTCCGCTCCCTTCACGTGCGGGTTGTCTCCGCTGGCCTGCGGCCGAGAGGAGGAGGCATGACCCTGTGTGGGACACGAGGCTTAGTTCGTGCCTCTTGCTTCGCTTTTCCTCAGAAAGCCCAGCTCGTTCCTCTCTCTTGCTGTGCGTGTGACGCTCCGTGGTTGAAGGACCTTTAAAAGATGACGATTTATTTATTTTTTCTAATCATTTCAAAGTGGGGAGCTGTTCTTTTAACTGGTGTTCCTGGCCCTTGCAGAACAAGGTATCACGGGTGGATTATCCAGGAATACGAAAGTGCTGCACGTGACCTATTTGAATATCCCACTCCTACGTCCTCTTGGTCTCGGGAGTTGGTTTGAATACACCTCCGTCAAAAGTTGTAGGTAGGGAAGCAGGTAGTTGTTAGTACAGGATGTTTCTGCTGCTCTGAGCTGTGTTTCTCGCGCGTGCCTGGGCATCTTTGGGGAGCCGATAGCGAAAGAATAAATACCTATAAAAAGAAATAATAAATCCAAGTGTGCTGGTTGTTCTACCAGCTAAACCACCTCGGCCAGTGTGGTTTATACTGGTGAAGGAGCTGAATTAATTGCACGGTTTGACGGTACCAGTGGCCTGAGACGGCAAAAGCAGCTTGTTATCTGGTGTGTCAGGGTAACGACACCAGCGGCATCTCTTGACCGACCGGTTTCCATCAGGGCGTAGAGGGAATCTTGGGCATCTGGTGCTATTTTATTTCGTGAGCCACGCTGTTAAAATCCGCTCTAGGTATCTTTTCTGAATGGATATGTCGGGAGCAGTGAAAGATCTGGATTTTGAAGAGAAACTCGCCTCTGCTGCAGATGTAGTCGCGCTCCTGCAAGAATCCTCAGCCGGTTCACAGCTCCCCGGGTGGTACAGTGACGCTGGCATTAGGTGGGTCACGCTGCCCTCACTGGGATGCTTCCCAGCTCAGGCTCTACAGCCACAACCCCCAAGATTTTTAAGGCCTGAGTGAGTTGATCTCGACGCAGAGACGTCGCTGGGAGAGCGTCTGAACCAGACTGGAAGGAGCTGTGTCCCAGACAGCACTGGGAGGCTGACAGAGATAAGGGAAGGCAGCCTGTGGGCCAGCAGGAAGGGTTTCCTCACGGCAGCAGGATGAGGGATGTCCATATTCCTCACCTGGAGGCTCAGCTGAGCCTTCCCGCGCTGTGAGTAGCTGAGGATGGAACTCATCAGGCACTAACAGTAGTTTCCTACTCATTCTTCGTACGAGTTTCTGCTCTGCAGCGAGGCAGCGTTCGGGGTCTGGTTTGAGGTGCTGGCTTTACAAGCTGTAGCTTCATGTTTCGCAGGCTCTTAACCGAGGAGCTGAAATGCTCTATTGTATCCTGCACCCTGAGTGACAGTCCAGCCTGGGCACTAACAATGCCGTGGTCCCTCTCTGAGGCTTGGAAGGCTTCCACTGACTGTCACTGGGTGGTCGCACCCAGCCCGTGAAGCTCTTCAGCTCCCTGCGAGGAGCCCAAGGGTGTGTTGGCACCTAGAGCAGGAGCTCGGACGTCTTAAAGGCAGGAGTGGCAACCCGAGCAGCTCTGGAGAAGTAGTTCTGGTGCTGTGGTGTCTGGTTTGGGCTGTCCAGCAGTTTCCTCACGGTTCATTGTCTGCCTTGTGCCGCCTCCATGCTCACCAGCATCTCCAGGAAGAGATCTGAGGCTGAGAAGACGCCGTTATGTGTATGTAGCTTAATTTTGGGGGGAAGGTTAGCTTGTTGTGAGGTCATCTTCTGGTGGTACACTTTCTACAGACGTGCTCGAGGTGTTGTTGAAGGGCACAAAGGTTCTTCTCAGTGCTCACTGCACACAAAGTTCCTTCACTCCTCGAGATCTGTGGAGCTGCTGAAGGACTCCTTGGCAGGACATGGGGCTGGTGTCTGCCTGTCCTCCTGCAGGGTGCTCAGTGAGTGTTCCTAGGGGCTGGAAGCCTGAGGAAGTATCACCTTCTTTCTGCTCTGGGGCTGGTTTTGCCAGGGCTTCCCTGTGAATGGAGCCCAGCAAGACTCCGTGAGTTCTGACTTGGGATTAGCACATCACCGAAGTGATGCCAGCTGCTTTCAGTGACAACACTCAGGGTGAGGAATGAAGGGCAGCAGCGTTGGATCGTTTTGGAGAGGCCTGGGGGAGCGCAGCGGGCGAGTGTCGGTGCCCCGTCGCCAAACTCTGCCAGTCGTGGTCTCTCTGCCGCTGTCAAGTCAGCAGTTTCTATCTCAGGGTGTGGTTCCAGGTCAGGATTGCCGGTGTGGTGGAGCTGGTTTAAGAGGTTTCCTCCTTCCCTCCCTCTGTCAGCGCCTCAGGAGCCGATGCCGCCGAGCTGAAGGCAGCTTCAGGGGATTGCCAGTCGTGCCCTAGATGTTGAAAGCTGCCTGGGCTGGGGGGCGTCTAACCCAAACTGTTGCCTGCACTGGCTTAGCGAGCCAGCTGCGAGCTGGTGAGACTGGTGGCAGCCTGAGATGGGGAGATAGGGTGGGGTAGGAACCTCTTAAACTGGCTCTGCTGCTGGAGGGAGCCTGCGGTGGGGCCGCACCCTCCCTCGGGGCACTGGGGGCTCTCTGGGCCTCCTGCTGCGGGCCCTCAGTGGCCATCCCTGGCTGGGTGTGGTGGCACCCTTGTTTTGGTTCTTGGAGATCCTTGGGACACCCACGAAGGGAAATGGGCCTGTGGAGGAGGAGGAGGAGGAGACCCACCCGCTGTGAAGTGCGCTAAAGCCATATGGGAGATGAAGGGGGAGCCGGAGAGTGAGATTTTTATCTGTCCCATGGCTGGAGGCAGGCGGTGTCCTGCCTTAGCACTGCCCTGCCCTGCCCTCGGGTCAGATCTTCGGTGAAATCTGAGAGGAGGCCCCTGCCTGTCCCTACCAGCCAAAACCCAAGGCCTCTGCTGTAAACAGCAGCTCCCAAACCTGTCCTTACATGTTGGTGTCCACGCTCTGCCCCGGGCGAGAGTTCACGTGAGCTTCGCAGCGCGTGGAGTCATCAGCTGAGGGCTGAAGCTTGGGGAGCGTGGAGGAGGAGGTCTCTCTCGCAGCTGTGGCTGGTGTGGGATGGCAGCAGCACGCTCGGGAGCAGGAGGGATGGCAAGGCTGGCTCTGACGGGTGCCCGAAGCCATAGCTGCTCTCCTCTTGTGGTTTCCAAGTCGTTCCTGTCGCTGGTAGCAAGCGGTTTGTACGCGATGGGGCGATGGCAAAGGCAGGACACGACCCGCAGGGCCGGGAAGGCCTGCGCGCGTTAGCGTTCGTGTGACCCTCGTGACAAGGTTCCAGCCACTGAGAGGAGAGATGGCCTCAAAGCTGGGAGAGCAGGCTGGGCGCTGGCAGGACGCTGGTTGTGACTGGTGAGATCACAGAGAGGAGGATGCAGCTGCCTCTGCTGGTTAAGAGGCTGCTCTTGCTCTATCTGGAACATCTCAGGCTGTGCCAGTGGTGGGACGCAAGGAGCAGCACCTTCCCATCAGGTTCAGCCGGACTTCTGGGTTGTTCTTCTCGTGATCCTCCTCACGACCGCGTAGCAATCCTTCGTGGTTACTGGTGTTTGTCATCCTCACATCTCGGAGTGCATGCCAGGGGCCGGTCCTGCTGGATATTGACTTTCCCAGTGCTGGGCTGAGCCCTGCGCGCTGGGGTGAGAATCCGGGTGGTTGTACCAGCTGAGATGTGACCCTGGCAGCCCCTCACCCTGTCAGGCCATCCCTGAAAGGACTCGGGGCTTGTCTGTGTGAAACCCCGTCTGGCTGAACATCTGGTCTGCTGGACACACCTCGATTTCCCAGGCTAGACGAGAGCGGTGCGAGTAAGGTAATTAATCTCTCTCTGCCTCAAACTGGAACACTACAAATGAGTCATTCCAAGTGACCCAGGTGAAATAATGGAGCTCTAAATAATTCAAGGGCTGTTCAGATTTGGTCTGGGCAGCTCTTTGGTGGGTGCCAGCAGCAATTGAAGGCGATCCTTGGGAAGCTTTAGAAATCCCTGGGAGCGTTTGGATGCTGAGAGATGCAAGAGCGTGCTGGGGAGCACAGCCCTGCGAGCGGTGGGATGACGGCTCGTATCAAGAGGGAAATCCCGCTGCGGGTTTCTTGCTGTCCCAAGCCTGGCTGTGCCTTGAGCGTGTCCTGGACCCGCAGCAAGCGAGCGCTTGAAGTTCCTCCTGAGTTACCAAACAACATTTGCAAGTTGCATCTATGTCGCTTGTTTAATAAGGAGGTTTGCTCAGGGTTGTCCCAGCTGGAGGGGACACCCAACAGGTTAGGAGAGCGACCCCCGTGCCCCCGGTACCTTTTTAGTGTTGGCTAATGATGTCAGGAGGCCCCCAAGCAGGGGGCACAGGTCACTGGCTGGGATTTAGGGAGAAATGGCCTGTGTTGGGGGAGCAGTGGCGTGCTCAGAAGGTGGAGCAACAAGGTGATGGACTAACACTGTCCTCTGTATGAGGGGAAGCAGTTACTTGTCCTCAGGGTGCAACGTCTGGTGCTGCTGGTGACAGAAGAGTGTTGCTGATTGCAGAGGAGGCAATGATGGGAGAGCTTAGAGGGGATAACCTCAGCTCTGGAAAGCTCCATGTGCTGCTGGAGTGGACTTAGTAACTTCACAGACTTCCTCACGCAACGCCTGACCTGCTTTTCTTCGGGTTGAAGAGGTTAACGGCAAGTGGAAGAGGTAGGAGGTGAGGAGGAAGGTGGCGTCCCACGCTGAACCCCTGCCCGTTGTTGTGTGGCAGTGGACGGTGCATCCACAGCACGATCCCGGGGCAGGAGCTGGCTGGGTGCGGCACACCCTGGTGTGTTTGGAGAGTGGGAGTTGGTGTAGCCGAGCAGATCTGCCCTGCTGGACATCCTGCTCTTGGTCCTGGTGGAGAAGGAGATAAGAGCAGAGGAGGATCTTGCTCGATTGCCTCGGGAGAAGCAGAAGAGGCGAGTGGAAGAGTAAACCCTGCGGTAGGATGACAGGGCCTAGAATTAGATATCAAAGATACGAAGCTGTCGGAAGCACTGGGAGGGACGAAGGGTGGGGAGCGTGTGTCTCAGAACTGGAAGTGTTGTCTCCAGTTGGCTTGGAGAACTTAGCATCTCAGGGAAATTTGATGTTCTTGGGTTGGAGGTCAGACAAAACAAACCGGTGCGGAGCCCAGGGAGCAGCGGAGAGGCGCGTGCCCCTGTTTGGGAAATGGGATGTGACCGTTTCAGCTGGAGCTGAAGAGCTCTCAGTGACTGCACTTCTACAAACGCATCACCCCATAACCTGTCAATAAAATCCAAACCCAGCATCGCAGCTCCCCTCTGTCTTGGATGGTCTCGAGCTGGTTGAGCTGCTGCTGACCCCGCTCTTCATTGTACAAGAGCTTGTGTACAGGAGAGATTCCTTTTCTGGAGGGTTTTGGGGAGGGTATCAACCTCTTGAGAGCCGTGGGGAGCTCTGCTGGTGTTCTTCACTTCCCACGGTGATCTGAACTCCACCCTCAGGTACCTTCAGGTACGTGGTCCTCATACAGCCTGGAGCTTCATCTGAAGAGACGTGATGACCTCAAAGTTTTCTTTGCTGATCCTCCCTGGTTACTTCTTTCCTCAGCTCCTCAAAGCCGGGTGAGGAAGCCGCGTCCCAGTCCGTGGGGGGTGTGTGCTGGCTTTTGAGATGGTTTGGATAAACTTGGTGACAGAGTGAGCCTGTGAATCCCTGATGCACAGGAGATGGATGCGTTGGACAGGGCTTCTCTCTGTCCTGTTTCTGGGTGTCCCTGCTTGTGTATCTCTGTTGCTGTAGGAACAGTAGCGGTAATAAACAGCGTGAGCTGGCTGGCCAGGGACTGCGGATCTCTGGGGAAGCTCCGGGAACTTGAAGCGGAGGAGAATTTGGGCTAGGATCTACCTGGGATCACAGGGTGGTAAGAAGAGAGAGGTGGATTTATGGGTTGTCTGATGGGGACATGCACTCTGTATCGCATTTAAGGGTACAGATCTGGGTAGAATCCTCTACTTTTTGCCTTTCCTGGATCTTACACGGCTTAGGTATCGCGTTGTACAATAAGGAGAGTTTCAATAAAGCCACCACACACGCACCGTGTACCCTTATCTGTCAAGGAAGAGGCTCCAGGGGTGTCACCATTGTCTGGTTTTCATTAACGCTGTTCCTCGCTGCCAGTCCTGCTCGTGATAGGAATCCCTCCTGGAGCTGCGAAGCCTGGAAGGGCTCCAGTTCTCCGCAGACTCCTGTTCGCTCCTCAGCCCGGTGCTTTCGGGCTGTGTCTCGGCCGGTCCTGACGGAGCTTGGGAGAACAGATCACTTGAGAAAAGGCACCGGGAGAAGGACCAGGAGGTCGCTTGACAGAGCTGTTATCTAGATAAGCAGATCCCAACCATTACAAGCGAGACAGGCAGAGGGGATGGTTCTTTTTGGTGTTGCCTCTTACATTGCCTGAACTTTCCACGAGGTGAGTGTCTGCAGGGTGAGAGAGAAGAGAGGCGGCGCTGCAGAACGTGGAGGGGCAGCCACGCGAATGCTTGAGGAGCAATCGGAAGGATTAAGGGCGGAAAAGCACATATTTAAAAAAGTAATCTAAAAGAAGCTGGCTTGTGCTGCTGGGTCCAAGAGTGCCCCTTGCTCTCCCACGTACCCCTGGCTCTCAGGAGCTGTACTCTTGGGGTGGAGCTGAGGCAGCTGGAAGTGGAAAGGCTGCTCCTTTTGGGTTCGGCTGCCTCAGCATCAATATTTCCATGTGTCACAGAACTCCCCAGCCCCTTTGCCCCATTTGGAGTCAGGAAGGGGCATGTTCTGAGCTGCTTGTGGAGCAAAGGGGGATGGAGTGATGGTGTAACAGTGCAGAGGACGGAGCAAATATCCTTCTGAGTGGATGGTTTCACACTCTGTCCGTGTTCTTGGTGGTCCTGGGTTGTTTTCCTTCTTCCTAAGGACATGCTAGGCCCTGTAGCCTGTAATTCCAGCAGCTCGTTGCTGTTCTCTTTAAAGGACGGTGTCAGCTTTGCAGGAATTGTGATACAAAGCCCAAAGCCTTTGTTCTCCCAGTACTCCTGGGATCCAGGGAGTAGCAGAGCTGTGCACGCTCATCTTCCTGGACATGTGCTGGGGTCAGCCTGGCAGGGAAAGGGGTCGGCACAGCAGGTTTCTGACTTGGATTTCATCTGGTTTGGAAGAGTAGGAGGTAATTAAAGAGGTTTGGAAGATTTTGATGGTCCTTTCCGAGTCCTCAAGCTCTCCTAGAATGCAGGCAGGGTTTGTGCAGGTCCCGGGGTGCTACGGCTGGTGGGGGTACAGGCAGCCTGAGGGTCAGGAATGCCATCAAAGCTGGGTGGGACAGTAGCCACACGTGCAGGTGACTGGAGTGAGAAGCCGTGTCCTTTCCTAGGAGCAGTGTTTCCTTCTCGGGACCGTTGCCAGACTTGCCCATCTGTGATCGGATGGAGCCCATTCCTCCGTCTCATGGTTTTGCTGCCGTGGTTGGTCACTGTGGGATTTAGCAGCTGCTGGAGTTCTCCTTGGCCCGTTGGTACCATCTCCCCACCTGCCTCTTTCAGCCTTGCTCCAGTTCCCCAATTACTTCTTCCGTACATCCAAATTCGTAACCCAAAAGTGCAAACCAAAGCGTTCTCCTCCCTGCTCGTTCTGAAACGCTGCCAGTCCTGCTCGTGATA
>WEIS01097658.1:0-13256 GCA_013389965.1 Todus mexicanus
CAGAAACGCTTTTCTTGTTTCTGCAAGATACTGCTGGGGCAAAGTTGCTAATCTACAACTGTGCTGCAAATCTCAGCCCAAGAACATATGTTCTTGTGCTGTCAAGAGAGAGAACTGCAGTGAAAACATTACGTAGTGCCAACCGCCCACAAAAGATATATGGGTGCTCAAGCCCAATGCACAGAGTAGAAAATTAAGATTGTTCTCATCGCTTTGCTTGAAGTGTCTGTGTCATCTATAATCAATAAAACAGTCTGGAACAAAGTACAGCCATCTCTTTTTGTTATCTGAGTAGCCGAAGAAAACAATCTAGCAGAAGAAAAGCAGTGAGGACTTGCTACAGTTCTAATAACCAAAATACATTTGTAGAAATTCAGTGTTAGCACTTTAAGTGATTGGTGACAGAGACTTCAAAAATGCACCTTTTAAAATAATACTACAAATGAAGTAGCTAATACTGCAAAAAGAAAGCAGAATTCTTAATACCCATTCCTAAGATAAATGGGACTCACTACAAAATCTTGACTCACATGAGGAAATCAAGATGCTGAAAACAGGAAGAAGACAGTCTAGCACAATGGAACTCAGGATTAATTCATAACATACGTTGCACAAGCAAATAACATTTATGTCAGTCCTTTACTGCATCTTATCTATTAAAAATAGTGCACTCAGTGATCTGCTCTATTTAAAGGATTGATGTACAAAGCGTGCAAAAAAGGTAAAACAAATTCTCAGTATCTATTGTACTAACTAAGCAATCTACATTACTTCTTTCCAATCTTCTTGATTTAATGATCTTTTGTGCCTTGCTTCCCATCACTACACGAGGTCAGATGCATTCCTTTACAGTTTGGTCACCACACTCCAATAAACAATGAAATATTTTCCCAAAAATCAAAAGTACATGCTGACCAAGTAACGATACAAGAAGACTAGCATAAAAGATTACAAGCTGTTCAATTCTTTCCAATTTCTGCTAACTTCAGACACTCAAAGAAATCTAACTGTAGCCCTCCATACCTATGCTTGTGGAGTAAGGAAGTGTAGTCTCATTATCATTTCAGAAAAATCAACTGAAAAATATTAACACTTCAAATGGACTAGATTATAATTTTTCTCCTCCAAATCAGAATAGTATAAAAGACATTTTCCAAAACAGCATGCATGTCTGTGCCGCATCAGTACGAGTGACAGAAAATATACCATTACCTATCTGAAATCCTGAGCAAGCAGAGACCTAATGATACCACGTTGAACTGACAACTCTGTAAGAACGGGACCTCAATGTCTATGAGCACTGTGCTTTTATAGATGTTTTTGAAACAACCAAAAGCTCACTGAAGATTATTAGCAGCATGTAAAAACTTCTTTATTTGGGATCTGTCAGTCCTGGCTGCAGAGTCTTAATGTGCATTCTACGCAGAATTACTATTATTAATAATAAATAACTATTATAAGCTGCATATTTGGCAACACAACCTCATGTTGTGCAGTCAGAATGGTAACCGGAAGTGCAACTTTCTTTAAAAATGACTCACTTCTATTGGAAAACACGTTACGTTTTCCTTTTGAGTTTGTCGGCAAATTTACCATCACAATTATGGGCAATGTCAGAGGCTGTACAAAAGGGAATATTCCTTCCAATTTTATTTCAATAATACATTGAGAAGAGAGTTTCCTGCCTAGGAATAATGCAATTCATGTAGACATACTGAAATCATACTGAAAAAAGGAAAAATGACTCGCTCTCCATTTCATTGGTTTAGTTTTAAGACTGTCATTAAGGAGAGACAGCAGTTGCAATTTGTGTTTTGTATTACTTTACTAGAGCCTCACAAGGTAAAAACAGCAATGCTGTGTCAGAAAGACAGACTAGCCAGCTGTGGCATGCAGATGATTCATTGACATTAGGACTTCTACAGAGATCAGTAAAAATCATTACAGACACATCCTATTTGAATTCAAAGAAAACATGTCACAGCATTCAGGCTCTGCTTTGCAGAGTATGGAGCAATCAGAGCTTCAGCTACAACTAATGGCAAAAGCAAAGTTTTTAGAGCCCTTGCTGTGGGCATCGCCGAGTGTCTCCAAAGGGCAGGATGTGAGAGGACTCAAACACTCCTCCTCTGATGATGGGGTTTGGTGGACAAGATCAGAAAATCTAAGTTTAAACCAGGAACAGGTGAGAGAAGGATAAAACAACAATTCAAGATTCATGTACATTTGTCACTTACTAGATAAAAAAGGGGAAAGAAATATACCTTTCTTTCATGAGGACTGGGTACACCAGGGGTGTTCTGCTTGAGAAAGCCTGCTGTTGTGGACCACCTTGTAGGGTTTTTCCGTGAAGGCTCTTCTGAGGAAAAATTTGTGTCACTTACAGAGGTTGAGAGGCCAATCAGTGCAGGGTCACTACTACGTCGGACATGAAGAGGCATATCTGAAGAATAAAACAGACAAGTAAATAAACACTGACTAGATTTAAAATGTTTTTCACATAGGAAAAATATTTTTTCAAGCACTGTATGGGTGGTTTTGACCAAATGTGGTTTCACAGAGTAAGGAGTTATTGACCTCAGCATAGCTCCTCAAGGACAAGGTCTGTTTCATCAAAACCACAGCCTTGCCGCTTGGCCACATGAAGAGAAAATAAGGACAAAATCAAACTCTTTGAACATAGCACAGCTGGTTGGCTTTACAAGTACAAACACAGCATCACTATTATGTGAGTTGTTGCTAGAAAAAAAAAAAAAAAAGGAAAAGAAAAAAAGCCCCACAACAAAACAAATGCAGCATAAACTTGAACAACTAAGCAGGTAAGGTGACTTGCAGGTATTTTAAACAGCAAGTAGCCAAAGGACTAAACTCAACAGCCTGGTGACAAAGTGAAGGGTGGACTAGGATGAAGTGTTCCGCACCCCACTGCCACAGCACTACCAGCACAATGTGCTTGCAAGAAGCTGTGCACCGGCCTCTTTGCAGCAGAGGCAACCTCCTCCCCTTCTGAAATACAGTATCCATTCTTTCTTAAAACTTGTGGAAGTGATTGCTTTCTATTCTGCACTCTTCCTTTGCATCTTCCTGACAGTTGCAACAAGATCTGTGCAGATTTACCCTGATTCTCTTTGCCTTCCAGGTGGCATGACTGACAAGAGAAAAATATTTTATTAGTAATAAACGATGAAGCAGGTAAGCAGACTGATTGGAAAGAGATAGGGGGTTTTAATATAAGTAGAGGTCGAACCCTTTCTGGAAACGTTGATAGCACATTAAAGTTAGTTTCTCTTGAAATACAACTTAATTTTTTCCAATTTCATTTATTATCCTATCCTATAATAAATGTCCACACATCTATCATCTCCTTGCCCAAACAGAAGTTTCATTGTTTGTATTTGTGACCTCTTAGCACTCTCCCACTCAGCATCAGAACACAGGGGACGTGATTTATCAGTTCTATTTGTCTTTACTGCTGCACCAGGAACCTTGAATGCGAAGTGGAGAGAGAAAAGGTGAAAGCTATGGCATGTAAGCAGCAGAGTCAGTGGGAAAGGCACACTAGGCAACAGCTGAGAATGAAAACCAGGGCTGTGTTCAATGCTTTGATGAAACAGTTCCCAGGGAAGCTGAAGGGGCAGGTCTCGCAGTATCAGACAGGAAAATACAATGACGGGAGTTTGTTAAATGACTGGTCTTAAGTTTTACAATATATTTATGTTAATACTACCTATAATAGTATTAAAATAAACAGTCACATTTTGTGTAGCATTATAATAAAACTGAGAAATACAGTAAGTCACGCCACACCAAAAATGTGAGAAAACTTTTACCAACTAGGACTTGTGCTGCTGTGATATGCACAAGTGTTACACAACCAAACATGAAAACAGTTGCTCTATTTAATGTTCATTCTGATAAACATGAAGAACAACGAATTATTCTTTTTCTTCCATTTCCATAACAAAGACATTCACAGGAGCTAATTTCCAGGAAACACAATGTTTTCTTTTATAAACGTTTATACATATTTATACACATACATACGTATATACACATACGTGTGCATAACAGAACTAGAAGGAATTCAAAGAACATTTCAGGAAATACTACTTTAGTTACACAGAAAAGTATTTATGTTATGCTTCAACTCTACTTCGATTATGATTGCTCAGTACACACTCAAACTCATAACAGAGGGCTTTTCTTTGAGTGCCTTGTCTTCAACTACCTGAAGTTTCACGAAGCAGCTGCAGATAAAGCCTCTCATTTCCCCCTAGATGACAAATATAATAAAAGTACACTATGACATGACCACAGATCTCGGTAACAAAGGTGACCCAGCTGCAGGCCCAGTAACGGCCCCACTGCGTGTAATGAAGCAACCCATTAACAGCGCTGCCTGTGCTGCCGGCATAGCCCTGAATGTACACTCTCATTTATTAGACTAGCCTGGGCAAGGAAGTAGCTCTGTACCCTGTAGTGCCACTTCAGAAAAATACCAATCTATATTTGTTCCAAGCAGCTGCCCATGCATATTATCCTGCTTGCCTTAGCTACCCACCCTACAACAGAGAACTACAATTTTCAAACATGAGTTCACTTGCTCCTTATGCTCGTACATCTATATATAAGCACGGTGATAGCAAAATGTTCTTGTATTTTACACTTTTTCTTCAAATTGCTTGACAAAACAAAAGTTCAGTTGCGTAAACTTCTGTAAGAAGAGAAGTCGAATTGCCAACAAAGAAAGGAAAGGAAGAAAATGGAACTCAAGTCAACACTTCTGAAGAGGAGCAAGCAATTACCATGGCCTTGCCTTTTGCTTTGTAGCAAAAACCTAACGGTTGACACCATGGTAAGTATCAGAGACTTTCCACAACAGAAGAAGTTAATCATCCAGTATAATTCCCAAATACTGATATGCTCCAGAGAAAGCATTAACATGAGAATTTTTCTCTACAAAATCTTTTCACTGATAAGCCACCTTTAATATGACCCATTTCATTTCAGTAAGGTTAGTTACAGAGATATTTTCAGACATTTATTGAACACTTCTCCAATTTTATTTTATTTTTTTTCAGTAAAAAAAGGCATTCTGTCAATATAAAGATACAACGTGATCAATTCTGGTTTCTCCAAATGAAAATGGTTCCATACATATGGAAAAGTGATTTGTATTACTAACTAAACTTCACAATAAAGTCAATTATAAAAGACAATAATTCGGGTGTGTTGGATCTATGTATTTCCCAGTTGAACTAGAAATTTAAACATATGGTAATTATTTCTTTTATTGCTGGAATGGGACAAGCATATGGAGCTAGCTCCAGTGCATGCTGCTCGGCAATGGTCAATACCGCTCCAGGTATTAATCCAAGAATTAAATCTTATTCACACTACGTTAACCACAAGTTGTAAATATAATCTCCCACATTCCTCTCTCCAATTCTGTTCTGAGAGACCGCTATAACTCACTTTTGATACTCTCCATTAAAACAACATAAAAGAATATATTGAACAGATTTTTCTACAAATATTTTGTTGGTTACAATCTTCTGGTTTACTTGAATTTATAGATTTGAAGAGGATATACTTTGAAATATGAAAAGGAAAATCAAAGGAAAGGAACTTAATAATTAAACCACAAGATGAAGTACGCATGGGACCGATGCAATGTCACTGATTCCAGGATGATGGCTGATACTGTTTGAAGTCTGTGGTTTCTTTGAAGAATGGATAAAACAGCAATGAACTCTAATCACAAGGCTTCAAATTCTCTGTGGCACTAATGCACTGTAAATATTGATTTGCTTCTGTAGCTAAGGTGCCTTTTAAATAAGCACTTGAAACAGTAAATCTAATAATGAATTACAGGAAGTTTTAAAAGTCTAAAAATTAAGGAAAGATTAAATTAACAGTCATGAAAGTTACCACTAACTCAGTTCCTGAGCCACATTCAAGGACTTGAAATACTCAACCACGAGTCCAACACTGTAGCTTCAGAAAGAATTGTGTGTGACAGAGAATCCTATTAAGTTATGTATATAGCCAGAGTTGTGCTAGAAAATGGTTATTTGTAGGATAAATCCAAGCTGGATAACAAAATGCTCACATTCATTATCATGAAATTCAGACTGGAAATCTCATTTTATTAAAAGCAACAGCAGTTTCACTATAAATTATAAAACCAGCCAATACACATTTTATAACCATCTTTAAATGTTAAGAACACAGAACTGTACCTTCCCTTCCTGCCAGCAATTCCATTTTTATTTTAAAAGGGTCATCACCTCCTCTGATTCTCAAATATGCTCACGAGGCAAAAGCATTTGAGGATCTGGCAAATTTCATCCATAAAGCCGAATATGTCGCCCTGCATGCAGGCATTCAGCACAAAGTATGGTGGTCTCTCAGAGCAAAGCTAATATATACCTGCCCATACCAATTTCCTCTCATATGTCAGTTTGGAGGGCGTGACTAGAAAGACATATGCATATTTATATAGCATAGCCAAGATTATTTTACTCCATGGAGCTTTCAACTGATGTTTCAGTTCCACAGTGTGACTGGCAGCTTGCACAATTTGGTGTGCAATGAGTTTAAGAGCACAGAAATGAAAAATGACCTTATGGTCATTTCTGGTCACATCACACGGACCATCAGACCCATGACTGACAGCTGGACCTGAACAGGCCTTTCTTTTTCTCTCTCTCCACACTCTAGAGTCCTCTGGGAAAATGATGATTCAGTAAAACCAAAAATCTTTGTGGGAAGGAGTAGCATTCACCAAGGAAGCTGCTCCGTTTAGACAGAGTTCCTGGAAGTGAACCTATAGATATGCATGCACATCAGGGTGCATTGTATACAATATATGCAATACTTCAGCACCAAGAAACTAGTCTGGGGACAAAAGGTGAAGACTGAGAAGTTTTACTGCCTGTGTCACCCATCCAGCTCATCATAACCACTCACATCCTTGTCTGGAGTCCAAGAGAAAGGGTGAATTAGGATTATCCTGTGGCTCCAGAAAGCAGGACTGCTTCTGTCAGACTGAAGTACTTGAAACTATAAACTTTGTCTATATTTAACTGAAATACCTCTTTAAAAATATTTAGATTAGCCTTGAGTTTCACACTCCAGCACAGCTCCCTGAGCTCTGGTTCCAATTTCAGTAGGTTCAGTTCAACTCCTCATTCCACTCAGCTGGGACACAGCAAGAGGCAAACATCCCTTAT
The DNA here is from genome assembly GCA_013389965.1 of Todus mexicanus. Lineage (NCBI taxonomy): Eukaryota > Metazoa > Chordata > Aves > Coraciiformes > Todidae > Todus > Todus mexicanus. The sequence goes on from WEIS01097658.1 coordinate 7,236, forward strand.
GATCTTCAAAAGCTCGAATCCTCAAATCAGTTCAACTTTCATTCTTGCAAATCTCAAGGGACAAGACGATGGTAATTTCCAAAGACCACTGAGACTGTTGTAGACTGGACTACAGATAGAAGAAAAACAGTTGGAGACAAAAACCAGCTGATTGTGAACTTATCTACAAACTGCATTAAACCCTAGCAGTGGCTAACATAAACCAGCACTTCTCTACAAGATTAACAAAACAGTGCAAATCAAATGTAGGTCTCTTAAATTAGGAAAGGAAAAATACTAAAACCATAAGCAGTTCTAGGAGGTGAAGAACTATATTCTTTGGACAACTGCATCATCTGTCCTGCAGAAGCAAACTCAGGCACACTATACAAAGTTGGCTAGTGAGAGAGGCGTGAGACAGCAGCACTGCAAAGCTATCACCAGTTGCAGATCTTTTCAGAAACATACTTTTGGACATAACAGCAATGGAAGACGAGACATATACACATACACACACCCCAACAACTCTCTCGTCATGGCCCAGAGCGGTATTTTTCTCTCCCCTAGAATCCATTTCCCCTTTAAGCATTTATTATTTAATAGGAATCTGCAGCATTTCCCGAAGTGAATAATCTTTACTTGGACTAAATCTTTTTTTCTTTTTTTTCAAATTTTGTATTATTTTCCCCAAGTCTATCTTCCTGTTATGAGTTATCTCCTCTTCACTTAGAAAACTGCCACTTCCTTTCATGTGTCACAGACAATTACAGCATTTCTCCCCTACAGAATGCTACACAGCACTTAACTTCAGTTCTGCTTCTCTCAACTCTCTACTGCTGTTTATTTTTGTAAATGTTACTCTGGCTTAACTTGTTCAGAAGACACCCAGAATAGTGCATTCCTCTCCCACACTCAGTGTTGTTTTAAAAGGAGTAGCCTCCTCCTTACTTCTTTTTTTGAACTTTGAACACCGATACATAGTCAACAATAATCACATTTGGGTATTTTATTGTCATGGTATCAATCTAGAACATCCAGAGAATTCCTAAAACTTTTTTCAATAGCCTCACTTCAGTGTCTTTGTCTTGTTAATTAAAGCGTATGTTCAGTTTAGATGAATATAGGAATAGGTTGGTTTCTATTTATTGAGGCTGAATCAAATTGTGGTTTTCCATAAGTGCACTACATCTCCATTGGCTTATTTATCTTTCCTCCATTCATGTTATTCTCCTTTTCTAGTTTATCAACATATGGAAATTTAATTAACATATCATTTACAGTACTGTTTCTCCCACATTTCAAGATGTTTAAATAAAAACCAACCTAACAGGAATACTCATAACACCCCACTGGACAACAATCTATAGACTAAAACCGACTCAAAATTCTGAGATTTTTATGCTGATTTTCAAACCATACTGAAGCGTTTATGCTTACATTAATTTGGAATTTCCAAGACACTTAAATTTCTATCAAATGCTTTAACATTTGCAAATATTATATCAATTGTGCATCACTCACCTACAAATATTAACTATCTGTTGTTCACGGCTCTTCCTTTCAGAATTACAAGGAAGTTTAAGGTGACATAGTTCACATAATTAGCATTTCTCTGCTTGAAAATATGTTTATGCTTAAAAACACCAACTTATAAAATTAATTTCTCCACAAGCAGAACTCTTAGTTAAATAACAAAACTGCAATTCCTCTTACAGAGAAAAAAAAAAACATTGTTAACTTCACATAATTCCAGATATTTATAACTAATTCATGTACAAACCCAACTGTTTTCAGTTACTCTTCTAGCTATTCATCTTCAAACAACAACTTATGTACTTCCTCACAGACATATTTTCAATGTTATCAAATATTGCTCTCTGTTTTCTTATTTCTTTAGCTTTAAAATGGCATATTTATAAGCCTCCACATACTGAAATCATGACAAATGGCAATTATTCTGTTTTCCTCCTACCGCTGCCCCATGAAGAAGGAGATCTGGCAGGCAGCCACATCAGGAGTGGGACAGAGGCCGTACCACGGCACTAAAAATGCACAGCGTGGTCTAGCAGATGGCAGATGAATGAGGCAGGTCGTGGGACTCTTACATTCAGCCTGCAAAATCTGACAGGTGTGTGTAGGTCTCCAACCACCACATAAAAGTGGAAAAAGCACACTTGGCTGCGTAAAACATACCAAGAAAACACAGGCATGCTAGCATACCTTCAAGAAATATAAGATACTGCGTTAGCATACCTATGATCAAAACCAACTCATAGAAAAGTAAAATCACCTCTGAAATAACGGACAATAATGAAAAAAGCAGCTATGACACCAACAAAGCCTTATTATAAAGCAAAAGACAGAAGAAAAGTCTTACCTTCTTTGTATCATTTTCAATTTCTTTTAATAGAACCTAAGTTTTCCATTTTCCCAACCATGACTGCTCAATGACTTTGAAATTCAGAAATAAGAAAACATCAACCTGCCACAGTTACATTTTAATAATGAGGTAATGCTAAATCCTTATCATGAAAGGCCTTTCAAATAACAATCTTCATTCTCTTTCTCTAATATTCTTTCTTCTTACTTTTGAATACTGAGATCCAGGAGGAAAAAGATGATTGCACCTTGAAACTCAATTTACTTAGACACTGACTTTTAAAGCTAATTAGAGAAAGATCTTTAAAATCAAAATTAAAATTTAATTACCTACACCCTCTCTGTCTCCCTTCTCCAGGCTTTTTTCTAAAATGCAAATATCTTTGTATGCCAAAAGAAAAGACAAAAATGTCAGCTCTTACAAATGTTCTACTCATCTCTGTCAAAAAATTATGTTTCAGTATGTTTTAATGAGCTGCATTCTCAGGTTTTTGGGTAGATTCTTCATGGATTTACTTAAAACATGCTGGATTATCTTGGTACCTGTTTTCTATAAGTGTAGGCAAAATGCATTTCTAGTCCCTCAGATACTAAAAATTATTGCAAAGTTTGTTCCTTCTTGAAGCAGTTGTGTGACAGTAGAAGCATCATCAAGTTATCTGCTGCTGAAATTTTTCTGCTCACATCAAAGATCACACCTTGCTAGTAAGACTAATATTTAGTCATGTTATAATGAAGACACAATATTTTGCATCTTCATCCACAAGCCATTTTCAGTGCAGGCAAAGGTCTGCAGAGATGGGAGCAAACTCCTAGCTGCTCTGAGCTGATTATGCTTCACTGCTCCGAGACACAGGAAGAAAGTTGGCAGATATTTTTCTTACCACAACTTTGAAAAATCTCCTAAAATTGCAAGGTAAAATTGCTCTTGTTAGTGAGCATAATGCAGTGATGTGAAAACTGTGTATTGTTTATTGTTCACATGCTTTGGGTAGGCTCACAAAGCTTCACAGGAAAAGTCTGCAACTTTCTCTAGGACAGAAGGGAAGAAATCTAGATGCAACTACAGGATTTACACTGTAACTTGAAGAGCTCAGTTGGGAATAATCAGGATTAATATAAAGTGTATAATACGTGTTACAGTTTTTTCACCAGTGAGTTTCAGCCAGAGAAAACCTGCCTTGGTTGCCAAGGTCATGCCCTCTTTCTGGTCCTCAGGCCACCACTGTGACTTTGTATGAGGAGGAAAAGGGGTAGGTAGAAGTGCCATTACTCTGCAGTACCAGGTATTAGGGGTTCAGAACTACTTGGCTGTCTGTATTTGTTTCTAACTTATCCTACAATAAACTTTCTTTCAAAATGTGTTGCTGACACAGCCTTGTACATCACTACATCACCTCATATGTGAGGTGGGAATTCCTATGTGGATCATACCCAGAAGACAAGGAGTTAAACATGCTTTATTCCCCTTCAGCAGGTATGTGTGCAATTAGCAAGGAATCTGTAGAGATAGAAGTCGTCCTTATAAAGCTGGCTTGGGAATCTCTGTCCTTCCCTACTCTCCATCAGAACCTGATGCCACATCCACTGGTTCATGAATTACAGCACTAACTGACTTTTCCAAAAGGTGAGGGTTTGCGCTGCCCCAAGGGCTGTGGAGCCTCTGTGTTGCCCATCAGCATAGCCTCTGCAGCTCCTGCACAGTGAAGGAAATCCTACCAGTAGTTTCCTGGCAAACAGCAAGGAAATGAAAATCTATGGCATTTCTACCAGGGTTTAGAAGGGAAACAAAAAGCAACCAAACTTCTGAAACCTGATCTAGTTGAGGATGTCCCCACTTGCCGCAGGGGAGTTGGACTAGATGACCTTCAGAAGTCCCTTCCAACCCAACGATTCTGATTCTGAATTAGTAAAGACACACTAAGGGACCATCACTGAACAATCCAGTGTGTACACAAGGTATGGTAAGTAACAGGTGACTGAAAGGATGCTACTGGTATCTCAACTATGTGAACAGCAAACAAGTCACATATGATGGTTGTTTACCTTACTTATGTTTGAAACAGTGATGGAAGAGGTATTTCTTGAGCAGTCAGCAGATGCCCACTCCATCCTTGAAAGCATTTGGCTGTTAACTTAGCGTGTCTCCACATTTCTATGGAGACTCTACGTGCCATTAAGTGGGCACTGAGCACCTGACATCTCCTCCTCATAGGCTTGGTTGGGCAAGCATGGCGTGCTCCAGCCTCACTCCACTGCAGAGAACTTCAGGAATCATCAAAAACTCAGCTACTGTTTTTCTGAGATATAAAAATGATCATTTACATCCAATTCACAGGCCACTGTCAAGATGAAAAAGGCAACAATTTTAGGATATCAACACCTGGAGGTGGATCTGAACGCAGATTCATTAAAGGAATTAAAACAGATTTTTAACTGAAGAACAATAGTTATGACAACCCAGAAAGCTTGACTGCAATCATGTAGAGGTTTGGGGTATTGTTGTCAGAAATGATCGGTGCATGCATTATCACAGCTGTATACAGAAAATTGAAAGACAAAAATGCATGGGAAGGAATAGCCTCTGCACACAGTACCAAGTTTCCTGCACAGCGAAAAAAAAAAATTACAGCATCTATAATAAGATAGAGTGAACATGGTCTTGAACAACTATTAAAAATGACTAACAGCTTCTGCAGTTTTAATGGCACTTGTTCTTGCTTCCATGATAGAAATATTTACTAGGATTATTAGAAAAATGTTGGTACATTCACAAAACACACTCTCATTTAAAGTGTTATCAAACCTCCCTGAGTTTCGCTGAGCTTGTATCTGCCACTGATGACCAAGAAGAGTAAAAGATCTCAAGCAAAACTAGGAAAAGGCCATGTCATATCACCCCATGTGCTCAGATACACAATTTTTAGCAGAAGTCTCTTTTGCACGCAGGGACTAATACAGTCTAAAGGCAAAGCACAAAGCATAAAGATCTCAAGAATATTATTTTCTGTCATTCAGCTACAAGAATCAAGCTGAATCCCCAAAGGCAAATCAAGTATTTGCGTGTTTAAGTAATGAGATGAAATGCCACCAAGCCTCCTCATCCACAGGGGATGCACGACAGTGGATCTGCCATGCCCACAGACACAGGAGGCCAGATAGTGCAGCTCTCTGCTAGAAGATATGATGCTCTGCATGACCTTTCATTGAGGGCAGCTCAAGAGAATGGTCTGGGAAGCTGCAAAGTTTGGGGACTACACAAACCTAATAGCATTCAGACAAGCTCTTTCCAATTACATGAGTGGGGAACAAGAAGCTCCAGCTACCACCACAACACGCTGAAATCTTCTCATTAACTCTCAGGGTTAAAGATCACTTCATGAAGTGAAGAAAACTCCGGTGTACCCAGTGCCAAACAGGGAGTAAGACAATTCAGACTACACTGGAAGTTGCTAGATAAATTGTTCAAATAATGACCACAATGGGAACAAAATAGAACATGGACTGTTCTCCAAAGGGTGACAGACTAACAGACATCTTTAATTCTTCTTCACTAGAAACGTATTAGAAGAATAAACTATATCCCTTCTACTTTAAAACCATGCCTCATTATCAGCAAGGGGCTAGCTGCTGCTGGAAGTATGTGCAAAATTGATCCTTTCT
>WEIS01097677.1:0-14743 GCA_013389965.1 Todus mexicanus
GAGCTGGGGTTGCAGCAGCTGAAAGGGACGCCATCCACCAGGTACCTCCCATCCACATTGCTTTTGATCCGACTATGGGCAGAAGGAAGCATGAATACAAATGCACATGCATATAAAAAAACACCAGAACAAACTTGCACAAGAAAGGAAAGCTAAGGCAATGTGGATTTCCCCCCATGCCTCCTGGCTGTGCCATTTCTTTGCATTCCCTGTTCACACAGTGACATTTGTCTCTGGTGTTTTTCTCCTCTGAAATCGTTTTCTACGTCAAGGCTCCCCTGAGTCTATAATTAGCTCTCCATGATGGAAACGCGCCCTCTTGGGTCACATCTCCAATGAAACTAGTTTTTAAGGAAAGTAAATGGCAGAGAGAAATTTCAGGAGGGGCAGTCAGAAAAAAGTGATCAGAGTATAGTTAGAGTGGAAGGGAGATGCTGGAGGTGACCTGAGCTTGGAAAAGGACCTACAAGAGCCTTAGGACCAACCGTATCCAGCTAGACCATTGATATAGCAAACCTAATAGCTTGTCTTTGGTGATGATAGCTACGGGAAGGGGTTACGCATTTATTCTTGGCTTGGGAAAGGAGCCAGTATTTAAAATATGAAATGTGCTTCAGCAAGAGGATGTCAAAATATTTGTGAAATACTTGCAAGGGCCCCCCAAACTACTGTTCATTTGAGACTGTGGTTGCTCCCCATAAACAGCCATTTGGTCTGGTGCCTCATGGGATGGTCAGATGAGAGATGCTTAGAAGGCAAATAGTTCCACTGACATTGCAAAAAAAAAAAAAAGACTATCATAAGAGGACTGAAACTCTTTAAAAAGCCATTTTGCTTAGAAAATGATAGAATGGAGAGCTCCAGTGATCTAGAAAGGTGAAAAAAAAAATAATCTGAGAGTCGCTTATATCTTTCTGTATGGATATTTTAAAGTTGTGTCATTGAGAGAGAGGTGATTGCATGAGCCTGGTGAAGCAAAATTCCACTTTGCAGTCATGACCTAAATATATCTAAACACCAAATGCAGCTGAGGTTTTATCTCTAAATGTAAAGTGTGCTCTGAGTTGGGTCTAATTCCCATTGATGTGTAAATGCTCCACCAGTTTCAGAGAGATAGGATCACGCCTTTGCTCTACAAATAATATAAAAGTCACGTTGCAGGGGACAAACTCTCACCTTCCCTGGAATTAAAGAGAACTTTGCTATTAACTTCAAAGGGGCCTGAATAACCCACTAGGAATGTGAGCAGAGATTGTGCACCGCTGCGTAGTTCAAACCTTTAATTCACTCATTAACATCCATTTGTGGATTTTTAATGCCCTATTTCCTGCCTCAGCTGCACAAAGAAATTGCCCTGATTCTCAGTCCCAAACAAGACATCATTTATTAAGGACTATATAACCTTGTTTTCCCTCTGTGCTTTACCCTTCCACCGCTGCTGGATTAAGTCAGAGCTCTCAAATCTCCATATAATGCTGGCAAGGTGAACTTGTTATGTTTTCAAATAGTTATTTATACCCATGGGCATATCTTCCCAATGTAAATACTCCCTTATTAAATAGCGATTGTATTTGTTATAACCTCGCAGTACAATAGGTTAAGCCTACTACAGTTTTCACTACAAAGTACTAGCTCAAAATTGCAAAAACAACCAGACCACCCAACAAGTCAAAACAATATGTGGAGACACACACAAGCGAAATACCATTTGCACAGTCAGGCGGGGATCCCAAGAGAAGCTTTCTTCAAAATTACTTTGAACATTTTTAATATAGGCAGCATACTTAAAAGGCAGATTGCTTCCAGTTTGCAAGACCCTTTGTGCAACCACAGAGTACGAACGTTAACAAATGATGTTCCTAAAGAACTCTGAATAATGGCCTCTTCCCCAGTTCTTAGGTTTTTAAAAGGTTGCGGGTATTTACGCTCAATGCGTGTTCTTTTTATTTCCGAAGTTCGTTTGTTCCCATGTTTATTTTTTACTTGCGCTTACTGCACCTAACCTGATTTTGAGATTACTGCCTCTTTGGGCACTGACATCAGAGCCATTAAGGTGTTTCTGGTCAACAAGCTGTTCTAGTTTGTTATAGAGGAAACTAGTGCTGTTTTCATGTGAGGTTTAAACCAAATAGGCACAAGTATATGTATTGATATAAATATTGAGAGATATATTGATATTGAACGTGTTTTTCAAGAGAGGAGAACTTAAAAAGCATTTGGACACTGAGTAAAGGTAGAAACATCAACAGGTGTTGACACTCAATATTGTCACCACGCTGAAGCAATCCATCAAGCAAATATAAAACTCAAAATCTCAGTCTTAAGGATTTAAAACACGACTTATTGGTAAAGCGTTACTGTTTCTCTTTGTTTCCAAGAGACTGATTAGTTGCCAATAATTAAGTGGAGTTTTAAAAGTGGTACCAACAGTACATATCCAGGGAAATCTTTTTTTAGAAACTTAGTAAGTCACATCAAAACCTGCTTTAGGAATATTGAGGTTCTGATACTTTCCTGTAGGTATGTTTCTCTCAACATAATGGGTTTACAAAGAGGTAACAGACAGTAAAAAATATTATTTTAAGTCTGTTGACTTCACACTGAGTAAGAGCGAGGATTATATTTTGGTGCTTTATATTTTATGTTCTGGATAATGTTAGAGGAATTTGTCAGGGAAGGAAGCAATCTAGCTGATCATTTGGGATGCTTAGTAAGTAAGAGCGGAGAAAAAACTCAGTTTATGCGCTCCCCCACCCTTAGCCTCCAGTCAATGCCTGTTGGGATGTACATTTCTTTAGTACAATACTGACCAAATAATGATGCTACACAATGCAAATCCCGCTAAGTCACTTACTCTTTCACTTCTTTGGAGCTGAAGTCTAGATATCTGTTGCTGATCCACTGAATTTCGAACCAATCTTTGTAGCCGCTGTTCCCACAGCATTTGAACTCAATTTGGAGCATGTCAATGGTCTTCTTCATGAAGCATCTTCCAGGGGTGTCCGTATCCCGATAGAACTTCATGCCATTCTTGAGCCCCTGGGCCAGGGTGCTCTCCAGGGAGCCCCGCATGAGAAAGCAAATCAGAGCAACGAAGAAAAGGAGTATGTTAAAGAAGAAACATAGTGCCAGGTAAGGTTTCAGCAAAGGCTTCCACTTGGCAAATTTAGCGGGATCCAGAGAATCGTAACAAATTTTGCCAGCAAAACCATTGAAGGCGCAGGATAATATACCCATCAATATCAAAGAATTGGGCACAAAGTGGCTTTCAGAATTGTCCATCACTTCGCTTCGCTTCCGGAGCTCAATTTTGAGGAACAATCCCATGCTAAAAACAAGGATTCCAGCAAACACCGAAAACCAGTTCATGAGCCATAGTCCCTGCGCTAGTTTTACCCGTTTCTTCTGATTGAATTTGACTTTCAGCAGTGCCATCTTCGTAATGTAAGATGCTGGGAGATTTCACAGCCTGGACCCCTCTTCTTGGCGTAAGCGACTCGAGGAAGAACCATTCAGGCATTGGAAGAGACCCCAAACGGCATGGCGGGAAGTGAGCCACTGCACTGTCCTTCCATCTTGAGCTCCCACAGTCAGGATTCAAGCAAGTAAGATATTCAAAGATCCCAATTAACAGTTTCACATTAGTGAGAATAATGGGAAATTAGCACCTACAACTATTTCTGGTGGTTCCTTCCAAGCAAAGGAGAAACAGTCTCAAGGTTTCAAATGGTTTGATCTGGATCTGCAAGACGTCATTCTAATACCTTTAATCATTTGATCCAATTTGGAGAAATGTCTGTCAACAGATGAGTGGAAATAATCCCTCATTTTACTATTTAGTAGATTTGTGCTTTCTTATGATAGGCTGCTGGGCGGAACATGGAAACCCAGAGATGTAAAAAGAACTTTGTTGCCAGAGGAATATGGATCCTTTGAGGGGAAAGGAAGAGGGCTCCGAGATTCAAAAAGGATGCTTGCGTACAAAAGTATACTTCTCTTGTATGATCCTGAGTTATTCATATCTACAGCCAAAACTACCTTTCTAGTCCTTATCCTTCTCTGTTGACCCAAGATGACATCCCGTGGCTTATGTGTTCTGAAAGCAGATAAGCGTGTAGTTTACAGTGACCTAAAAAACCTAAGCTTGGTATTTTCTATTTACCTCTAGGGCTCGTACCACCTCTGGGCCTTGGCAGGAGGGAAGAAGAAAGGAAAAGTTCAGAGAAACTCAATAAATAAACCCCAGGGCTGAAATCTAGAGATGTGTTTATAAAAAGTGAGCTGACGTGAGCAGCTTACTGGATAATCACCGGGCCAGGGAGGGGAGCAGGGCTGCCAAAGGAGACCCGGGAGCTTACACAGGGGAGGAATTTGACCCAGCAACTGGGGAGGGACCCTCAGGCTGGGCTCTTGTCACTAGGGAAGAACCTCTGGGGTCCTTGGGGTCTGCTGGCCTTTCTCCTCACACCACGCAGCCGCCTCAGGCAATCACAGATACTGGGCTTTTGCTCTTTTCAGTGCTTTAGGAGTTTTACTCATTTTGAAATATCACCTCCTGCTCCCGCTTGGTCCCACAGAGGTTAAGAACTATTGGGAAAGTCCTGCACTGGCTCGCCACCCACTGCAGGCAAAATTAGCCTCGGGCAACCTCAAGCAATGTCAAATTAACCCGCAGGTGTGTGAGGGTGTGCGCGTTAACAGTGTAGGTGAGAAAGGAACAGCCTCAGGAGAAGGACTGAGAGATTCTGTCCCTATCCAGGTCAACCTGCTCTGCTGCAGCCTCCAGAGTGCCCTGGGGGCATCCTCTAGTGGCTACCAGCAGCATGGCGCACCAGCCCAGAGGGAAGGGAGAAGGGACCTGCCCAGGAGGAAGGCAAATGTGAAAAATAATAATTATTTTTATTTTTATTTTTTTTTAGAAAAAAAGCACCGAAAAAAGGCATTTTGGTAGTCTGTTGCTGTGTGGTACCACAGATGCTGCTCGGTCACCATTTGAGATCCTGGCGTGCCGGAGGTCTCTTCAATAAGGACAAAGGCTATCATGCTGCTACTTTTTCCTGCACTAATAGGTTTTTGCAATGGATCTTTCCTGGCCCATCCAGGCGCTATTGCAGAGATCTGGAGAGCAGCTGGTAACTGGGATTTTCCTAAAGCAGGCCTGGCCGTTCGTATTGCTGATGCCCCTGCAGGTGAAGGGTGAGTGCGTAAGAGAAAAGGAGGAAGGCAATTATCCCTTGGGGCTGTTCTCTCTGCTTGTCGTGAAGTGAGTGAAAAGTGCTGTTTCTTGGAAGAGTCTGCTAAATACTTTTGTGCAATAAACTATAGCACTGAAATAGCATATCTTCTGACTTCTTGGGGAAAATAATCCCATAACCATGCATTGCATGGTACTGTATTTCACTAACTCCTCCAGGGCTCAGCTAGCAAATACAAAATAGTTTGGGGGGGGTGTATTTATCTGACAGTCTGAAGATAATTCTACATAATTTAACCTGAAACTGTTTTCTTTCTTGTCAGTGATGACAGAGCAAAACTCTAGTTAAAGTGAAAAAGAGTTTTCTATCAGGTTTGTGGATCATGAGGACACACAGTGAAATATGTTCCGCAGTGTGATTAATAGAACAAGAAATAGTAAACCTGCCCATAGCAGATGTAAGCCTGGTGCTGCTCTGAATATTGGGGAGCTTATATTCAGGAGCAGAGATGATGGTCTTAAATATCCATTACTTTGATTAACATTCAGGTGTCTGCAGTAAATCTGATGCAGCAAAGCCGCGTCATTGTATATACACCCTGGAGTGTTTCCTGTTAATTCAGGAATAAAAATAGTGAAATAGAACATTTGGCATATGCTTCAGGGCTCATTGATCCACTCCTCCTTAAATGAAGGAAACAGGAGGAGTTCTAATAAACCACTCCTAAATACTTAATGCTTTCTGAGCAATGATCCACTGATTCCCTTGATGCTCAGGAAGGGACACTCAGGTAATAATTAGACTATCAAGACTTCAGGTAATACCTTTAAAGTCATCACAGAGAGCAATCAACACAACCAAAACAACCCAGATTTGGAAACTTGCTGTGTTTCTTTCAGTAGTTTCAACAGTTCACTACCCGCTGGGGACTTAAGAGGAGCAAAATCTATCCACCTACTAAGTCAACTCGCCACACTTGGAAACTTTAAAGCAGATTGGTGACATTAAATCCTATGATCTACTGTGATGCTTTCTTCAAAAAATGAAGTTAACACTTAAAAATGGGGAGTTAAGGTTTCTAGCTTATCCCAGACGCAGAGCTCATAAGCCCAGTGCAAGCTTCAGCACAAACTGGTCAGCTCAGGGCTGTCTCAAGCAGAGTCACCTAAGGAATAGGAAGGTTATGAGTGATCATCAAGAAGTGTTTTGGGGCGCGGACAGCATGGAAAAGAAAACTGGTTTTGCCTGGTGTCTGCTCTTCTTCCAAATCTTTATGTTGGCTGGGATTTGCCTTTAATTGGGCAGACTCACTACTGCTTTCTCCTTCAAATAGAAAATATTGAAACTGATCCATGGCAGATAAAAGCTAATTGCTGCAAGAATGTTTGAGTTAATGGTCTCCTTGGAGGTTGCCTATTAAATTTGAATGTATAATTCATATACCATTTTGTAGGGGGGGGGGGGGGGTAGAATAAAATATTCCAATTATTATTGATCACACCATGAAAGCACTCAGATTGAAAATATTGCTTGAAAACCACAATTTCTTTGGCTAACAATACTGATACCTGCTCCAAAAGCTATGTCTGGTAACTTAAATACAAGCCACAAACTTAGCAGTTAATGTTAAGAGGGAGGAAAAAGTTGTCTTTAATACAGATAATACAATCTAGTATTTGCTATAGAGCCAGCTGCCCAGTCCTGAACCAACTGTGCTCTTTCTATGTTCAGGAATATGAGATATAAAAGGCAAATTTCCTTTATATAGGTAGATCCTATCTGTCTAAACTATGGAAGTGCTCTTCGTAAAAAGAGTAATTTCCTGGCCTCATCTTCATTCATGCTGTTCTGTGATGTGAAACATGTGGTTTTCTTGGGCTCTTTTTTCTTTTCTGTCCTTAGAAGTGGTTCCTCCCTGCAACAGTGAAGTTGTCTGGTTTCACCTGTGATAAGAAGTTATTGTGTAGAGATAAGAGGTTTGTTTATGCACCGCAGCTTAATAGTTTTGCTTGCACTTGTAATTGTGTGGTGTGTACACTGACATTCCTGAATTACAGTGTAATAAAATGGCTCTACCACATTGTAGGATTAACAGGTGGAGAAAAGTCTCTTTTTTTTCCCTCCTATGTACCTAAGCGACTTTGCAGGCTACTGTTTTTGTGGTGTGTGAGGTGACTGCAGGTCCTGAGGCTGGAAACAGGCAAGTTGCTAAATTTGTTGCTGGGGCTGTTGTATACCATGGGAAAGGCCATTTCTCTGCTTGTCCCCATGGCTCCTAAAGTACACTGGAGTATACCGAGGGTGTTTTAGTGTGATTTTCCTCTGGGTAATTCCCAGAATTTCACCTGCCCTTATTCACTCTGTGGATTACGTGTTCAGAAAACACAGTTTTTCTTTCACCCCAGAGATGCTCATTATGAGTATTTATTTGTATGACTGTGATGCCTTGGGTGTTGTGTTTACTGCTGAAGGAGTAAGAGTTAGAAATCAATGTTTATATTTGCAGAAACAGGAAAGAAGTAAGTCAGGAATTAAAAGAAGCTTACAAAAGCCTCACAATAGTCATTACTGCTGCAAAACATCTCAGCATAACAGATGATCCTCAAGTAAGTCAGATAAATCAGATCACAACGTGAATGGAAATACTGAAACTCCACAAATTGCACAGATTAATTTTTTTTCTTGCTCTTCATACTTTTTCCTTTGTATGTGATGAAATTGGCTTTTTAGCACAGTATGGGCTAAGAGATATCCTGTGCAGATCTGATGGTTGTAACAGGAAAGCTGCGTAGAAAAAAGGACGCAGTCCCAAGAAGTAGGGAGAGACTGATGGAAAGCAGGATGTAAGGGGGTAGAGCTGGGCAGCAAAAAGGTCAGGCATAAAGAAGGTAAAGGAACATATCTGCATATAGTTCTTAAGCTCACCAAGCCTGCCCTCAGATTCCACTGTTCTATACTGGGAGAGATCCACTTGGAAAGAAGTAGGATGTGTATGAAGGGTGGGTAGTGAGAGAAGGGCCGTATGTATTCACAAGACCTTCTGTCACTAAAGAATTTCTGAGTATTTTGTGACACCTGAAGCAATTCCAGGTAAATCCACTGAGATTTGATCCTTGTCTGTATATAGTTATTTCTTAAATAGGAAGCAACTTTAAAAAAACAAACCAAACCCAGAAACTTAATTTAAAAAACCCCAACAACTAAGCCCTCAAAAATATAGTGCATAAAAATGTGTAAGAAATTGTCTTATGCTTGTATTTCTTACCTGTTTTTTCACAAAGTGATTTTGCTAGAGCCCACGCCAGAATCTAATTAAATGAGGGCTGGATAGAGAAACAATGCAAGTAATCCCATTTTTGTTCCTGGTACTCAGAGAAGCAGGTGCAGACAGAGGCACGTGCCTGGATTCCAGTGGCATCCAAGGAGGTCAGCCCCTCTTGGGATGGACCTCCAGGTGAGGTGGTGGTCTCACTGGAAGCAGCAGCAAAGCTCTCAGCTGGTTCTCTGGAGGTAAGCTTTGGTCTGTGCTACTTCTCATGGCCTCAACAAATGTGAACACTCAGAGCTTTATGTGGTACAACAGAGTGGTCTCAATCTTCTTCTAGCGGTTCACTGTTGTGTGTTTTTGTGTAGAACTCTTTTATTTAATTCACAGACGCATACAAGCTTTAAGAAGTTGAGTAACAGTGCTATGGTGAACTAAGGATGTTTCACGGGCTTTGAAGTCAGTGTGGTTTTGGTAAGGCTGTCAGCTGGAGGAGGGCTGCCCAGCCAGGCTGGCTTTCAAAAATACTTAGACCGAGAGTTTGCTCTCTTGACTCCCTGTGGAAAACTGTTCCACATATCAATGCCCTGCACTGTTTTATGAACTGTCTGCTGGTTAGGTCTCTCTTCAGGGACAATTAGCACCTAGTTTATGGTGCTGGTATTTCTATAATCCTCAGAATGTCTTCACAGTCATGTCCCTGGCAGGCGTTTGTTTTTCAGCTCCTTTTGATGCCTTGCATAATTGATGTCTTTAGGGTATTTGTTCTTTTAAAGAAGTTCCTTGGTTATTCTGGTAGCAATGAGATGCAAGCCAGAGCTAGAGTTTTTGAGGAGGCTTTGTTTGCTTCAGGTTTGTGTTATATGGGTTATCTGAAACTAGTCACTATGTGGGTCATACCAACAAGCTGTTGCAGATGGAGGCAAAGCTGCGCTGGTGGTGCTCTTCACTAGTTGGGGAATTACTATCCATGAACATGCTTATTCAGTGGGCTCCCTTGAATAGTTCTTTCCCTTGCATTATGTTTTCAGTCCTCCATCTTGCTATGAGGCAAGGTAGCTTGAAACCAGCTTGTTTTCAGCGGAGTTCTGGCTGCTTCTGTCCTCCCTGTAGCACAACTGTGAACCTGATGTTACCTGCTACCTGCTCAGCTGTGAAACCTGCACAGCGAGAAGGCTTTAACAAAGCCTCCTGAACCAAGCACCTCTTCCCCTGTGGCTCTTGGGAAAGGAGGGGGGTTTGCAAGCTCGGCCTAGCAGGTTAGACATGAAGCAATCCTGGCTCCTGGTCTAGAAGAGGCTGCCAGGCATTTTCTTCATGTCAACATTGCTTATTGCTCCGAGAGAAGAACCTGAGCACGTGCTGCCTGCCTTTCTCCAAGCTGCAATTAGCAAAGAGACAAAGCGGCTCTGACCAGGTTGGCATGGTAAGTCTCCTTGATCCAGGGAATGGAAACAACTTGGCACATCTCCTCAATTCACCTGCTGCACAAACTCTGCCCAACCTTCCCTCTGAGTATTTCTTAGTCACAAGCTTTAGAAGGGGAACTCGGGAGCCCTGCCACTGGCTCCTGGTAGCTCAGGGCACATTGTGACATACTCCTTACTTTCTTTGAAGGAGGACTGCTTCACTGTCATGTATGAGATGTTCCATCATCAAGTCAGCTAGAGACAAAGTAGCGCAGTTCCTCACTTGAAACCAAACCCCCTCAGAACTATTTCATCGCTTCCATACTTCATTTTTTGACCTCCTGAAACAGCTTAAGGCTCACCTGCAGACAGGAAGGAATCTTTCTGATGCCTTGTCAGTTGAGGCAGAAGGTAACCAAATAGGATGAAGTGACAAATACTGTGAATTAAACTTTCAGTCTTTCCATTTGTGGCGTTTACTCTGTAAGTAGTTCCAATTAAACAATCTAGACAACTCTAAAATCTAGCCTTGCAAAAAATATCCCAAACATCTTATTTCCAAAACATTGTATTATGTCAACATAAACCCATTTTTTTAAATCTAAGAAAATAGACAAGAAATTAGTCTAATAATTAGCTGAGAAATTTTAAACACAGATTATACCCATCTATCTTGCTAAACACACATATATATATACACACTCCTAGCATGCTTTTAAATACTTTTGTAAAAATTTAATGAGCATATAATTCTCAATTGCTCTGAGTTATCATTAGATTTGACTGGAAAATGGATTCTTAAATGTGTAGCTGTACTTTTGGGAGATCAGCTAGTATACTGTGAGAGTGGTGAGACATTGGAACAGGCTGCCAGGGAGGTGATGGAGTCACCATCCCTGGAGGCATTCAAAACCTAAGTAGATGCGGCACTTCAGGACGTGGTTTAGTGGTCATGACAATGTTGGGTAGACAGTTGGACTTGATGATCTTAGAGGCCTTTTCCAACATTAATGATTCGCTGATACTGTCACTCACATGGCATTTTACTTTCTACCCGCCTGCAAGGGCTTGTGGAATGCTGGGGGTCATGGCATAGGTGAGTAACACGTGAGCTGTCTGCGCCAGGGTTGTCAGGACGAAGTGTTCTGGGACACACAGATGACAACTTCCTAGTGCTTACACTAACTTTTACTTCATTTTCCATATATATTTTTGAGGAAAAAAATATTATAAATAGTGTGCTTAAAAGAACTAGAAGCACTTACGTGTTTCTCTTTCTTCCAGACCTAAAAAAGTTGCAATTTCTATGCTGAGTGAGCTCATGACTATGCTAGCAAACCTTCTGTGGTGCTTGTGTTTGCACACTAAATTACTATCACTGTAACATACTTCTGCTTCAAAATAGTTTTTCATTTCAACATTAAAAAGGGTGCATGAAAACATCCGCAACTGTGTGTAGAAATACATGGAGGTACATATTTACAACTAAAAAATCGCATGTATTTCCCTGACTAAACTTCTTCAGACTTGCTGTTCCGAAAGTGAATTTCCTTGTTTTGTGTCGTGCTTGAAACCAAGATTCAGTTACCTGTTTTGTAATACAAAGGTAATGAGAAATCTTTAAGGGAAAGGAATTGTCTGGAACATCGTTAGCAGTCTCCGCTTAAGTCATGTTCCTGAAGAGTTTTACCTAATAATTTTTGTTTGACAGAAGTTAAGTACTTCGAGGAAAAGAAAACATTAGGAAGTGGGATGTCAATAACTGGCCTCTGAAAGATGTCACTAAGGAAGCATTTTCAGACTGAAATTGAAGTCTAAATGCCTGTGTCTTGGCGTATGCTCTGTTTATTCAGGCAATACCGCTCACTATGGACTATGAATCACAGAATCAGAATGTTTGCGATTGAAAGGGACCTCGAAAGATCATCTAGTCCAATCTCCCCACTGGAGCAGGATCACCTAGACCAAGTCGCACAGGAACTCATCCAGGTGGGTTTTAAATGTCTCCGGAGAAGAAGACTCCACCACCTCCCTGGGCAGCCTGTGCCAGGCTCTGTCACCCTCACTGGAAGGAAGTTCCTCCTAATATTTAAGTGGAACCACCTGCCATTGCGACCCTTGCCCCTTGTCCTATTGTTGGATGCCATTGCGAAGAGCCTGGCTCCATCCTCCCGACACTCGCCCTTTATGCGTTTATAAACATTATAGAGGTTCCCCCTCAGTCTCCTTTTCTCCAAGCTAAAGAGCCCCAGCTCCCTCAGCCTTTCCCCATACGGGAGATGTTTCACTTGTACAGGAATGCACTTACATGCCAGTTCGAAGTGTACCGCTAAGTGTGCGTCTCTGATACTGGGTACAGCCTAGCGGTAACCTCTCTGTTTCTGTACTTGTCAGTGTCCATCAAGCTGTAGCTTTTGAGTAGCAGAAAAAGGAATTTCTGCAGTTCTTCAGGCTGAACAACTTCCAATCCCAGGACTAAAGGATACTAAGGGCACTGACTTGTCACTGCCAAGCGGGGAGCAAAGATTAACCACAAAATCAGATTCTGTACCATGACGGATGTGTTAAAATTAAGGTACTTGAGAGCCTCATCTGATCACACCCCTTTAACGTCACGTATTTAAAATTACATCCATTAAAGCAAGACTACTAAGGCTGTTTTCTTTAAGTCATTTTATGATGCTGTCAATCCAAAGAATCATTAGTAAACAGACAACTGAAAATGCAAAACAAATATTTGAAATGCAAGATCCAATTCAGTCAAAAAGTATATATTAACAGAAGTAAACAAACCTGAAAGTTGTGAATAGATTAAAAAAAAAATATCCCTTTTTTTCTCCCCCTTTTTAAATTAAATACGCTCAAAACAACTTAGATAAAAAGTTTCTCTACTGAAAACCGGTCAAGTGAATTTTCAAGTATTTACCAAAAAGAGCATCATTGCTAAGAGAGCTCACCTAGTATTCATCTTCTGTTAGAGGCACGTATATTTAGAGGGTAGTGTAAATATTTTGCAGTTTTAAAGTACAACTCTAAGCTGATCCTTAGGCAAGGTAATGATCGCTTGCAAAGTGTGACAAGGCATCGATTTGGAAACCTGCAACTGCTACGTATGCCTTACGTACGGATAATGGTCACTGCACCACCACTAACAGGGCATTGTTTAAACATTGTATTCTATAATGCTGCTACTATTTTAAAATTATTTTTATTTAGCAGGAGTGAAGAGGAGGGATGTAAGTTACTGTGCATTTTATGCAAGATAACATGCTGTTGTAGAAGTGGAATATAGCACCTCAGCGTCCTGTTTTACCAACTCCTTCTGTCACCGCTGCACTTCTGCAGTAGCAGTGGGCTGTAAATTAAGATCCCAGCACCACAATGCCTATTGTCTGGTAGACAGAGGAAACAACTAGTAGGATGTACCTGAACATCTGTCCTCTGAAGTTTCAGACTGCAATAAAGCAGTTTATCTAGTTTCTATAATGTTAATCAGCACTTACTGTGTGCCCTCAAAAGTATACTCAAAGCACTCATTCAGCTCAGGTTAAAACTGCTTACGTCATCATCCATTCACATAATATTTTCAGATTGTGAAGGTTTGGTCTTTATAGAGCCTCTACAGGTCTTAACTTCAAACAATCGTTGCTGTATTAGGAGAGCATTAAGTGTTCGTTAGGAGACTCCTTTCCTTTAGGGTTCTCGCTTGAAATGAAAGCCTAAAGAAAGATAGATTAAGAGATTTCACCCATATCAGCAGAACTTGGCTCGTAACTATGTCATAGCCCAGGATTCATCTCAGTTTACTATGCTGTTCAGTTACAAACTTCTTTAACCTTTTGCCCTCACAGAAGTCCTCTCCTGTACTCCCCACAAGATACAGCATACCGCTGCCTGCAACTTGAGAACCACAGAAACACAAAAAATTTGATATTCAATCTTTCCATTCCAGCACAGCTCGTACTACTTGAAGCTAATTCAGATCCTGCCTGGGTGAATGCAAACAGCACAACGGCTCAGAGCAGCTCACTGCTGTCTGTGTATCAGCGCTCCTTGCCCCACCTTCACCAGAAAAACTCAGCGATGAGGTACAGCAGTTGGTAAACTCCATCGCAATACATAAAGATTAAAGCAGCAACCCGTGTGAGAATGGTAAACTACATCTGACTGGTGTTCTTCGATTTAAAAAAAATCCAGTCATACACTGTAATTCACAACTTAAACAGCAAATGGAATCATTTAAAGGCATATCGGGGATGAAGTCCCACGGTTGGTGGATGAACGTGTTCACACCAGGATTCCGCGCTCAGCACCGAGCTGCCTCTGCAGTCAGTCCCAGCAAGTAATCCTTTCCTGCTCGGGGATCAGGCTCCAGTTGGGCGAAGGCTTGTCAGCCGCCAGCCAGTCAAAGTCATCCACCAGGTTCCAGTTGTTTCTGTTCCTGTCCAGCCTCGACGACTCAAAATCCCTCT
Organism: Todus mexicanus; assembly: GCA_013389965.1. Taxonomy (NCBI): domain Eukaryota; kingdom Metazoa; phylum Chordata; class Aves; order Coraciiformes; family Todidae; genus Todus; species Todus mexicanus. Next base: position 14,342 of record WEIS01097677.1, read on the forward strand.
CGATGCCGGGGTAGCTCCAGGAGTAGGGGGCGAAGGAGACCTTCGTGCAGTCCTCGATGACGGCCCTGCTGGTCACCTGCACGTAGAAGCGGCAGTCGCGGGTGCGGTGTGTGCGGAGCTGCTGGCAGGCCAGCGCCAGCAGGCAGTCGCTGCAGCCGTCCACCAGCACCGAGGTGGACACGGGCCCGCAGAGCACGGTGCAGCCGCGGCAGTCCCGCAGCCGCAGGGTGTTGGCGTTGCCGCGGAGCCGCACCCGGCAGCCGCGCAGCTCCGACAGCTCCACGTCCCGCTGCAGCAGCTCGGCCGGGCCCAGCTCCAGCTCCGCGCCCTCGGCGCCGCTGAACCCGCAGGGGGGCGGCCCGCACGGCTCCCCCTCGGCGCAGCCCCGGCCGGAGGGGGTGG
>WEIS01097679.1:0-25587 GCA_013389965.1 Todus mexicanus
AAAATAGGAAGGAAAAGGAAAATGAAGCGTGTATGAGTGCTAGTCATGTTGTGCTGAAGATCCCAGCTGCTTCCACCTGGCTAGGGTGTGATCCATCCCTGTATCAAGCTGATGTGTTCTTTACTTGAAGTAGTCTATGCCTACGTGGGGCTGATGGGGGCTGGTGTGATGCCATGAGGGGGTCTGCATGGGAAAGGGTCTGAGGCAGTGGAGAAGAGCCGGTTTCACCTGCAACCTCAGTGTTTGGCCTGGAAGAGCAGCTTGGGTGGTGGGTGGGTGGCTCCTCCTGTGCTTAGGGGCAGGGAGTGGGGCTGCGGGTGCTGGCGAGTCGGGGTGGGGTGCGGGTGATGTCAGAACAGAGCAGCATGGCCCTGGTGCTGGCTGCTGCCGGTGTGCACACCAGATTGCTGGGCTGCACCCTGGGGGTGCTTCACTCTTTGCTGCTGTGAGCAAGGCAAGGGAGGCTGCAGAGGGTTTTGGAGGGGCGGCGGGGAGGAACAGCCGAGCAAACAGTGAGCTGGCAGAGCAAACAGCTGCCAAAGTGAAACAATCGCGTCCCATTCTGGTAAAGCTCAGCAAATACTGTGCAAAACCTGCTGCTGGCAGTGGTGCTTGTCCTAGTCATCAGGTATAGCACTATCAGAGGGCAGATACAGAGCAACCTCGGGAGGCAGGGAGAGATTGTGCAAGAGAAAGCTCTGACCAGTGTGACTCAACACTCATTAGTGGTGGCACACCTACAAGAAGCCCATTAAAACTGAAAGGAAGAAGCTCAAGCACCTTATTTTTTCTCTTTTCTGTAAACCATCTCTTTTCCCATGTGCACATCTCAGTTTCTGCAGTGACGGCAGCAGAGAGAGAAGCACTGTATATCGTAATCTCAGGTTCTTGGAACTGCACAACATTGCTGTGGAATTAGTCCCTGGCCTGAAGAGCTTCCAGCATCACTGGAAGCAAGTCATTATAATGGAGTGCATTCGGGCAGGGGAAAGGGAAGTGGAAGAAAAAAGTAACAGAGGTAATTCTTTACCCTGTCACTTTAGCTTCCTTTAAATTCCTTCCTGTGCCTGGCCCCAGGCTGCCCAACTCTTCCTCTACCCCTCTCTCCTGCCCAACGGCTCCCACCAGACCAGCCTTAGGCCCCCAGGAACTCTCTGCAGCCTGGTGAGCTTGTCAGTTATATGATCCAAAGCTGATTTTTCAACCACTACTTTGGACTCCAGTTTCTTCAGAGCCATCTGCCTGATGACTGCAACCGCTTACCAAGGCTGAAGTAGTGAAAGGATGGCACTGCCCTTGTGTGCTGTGTAAAGCCCTGTACTGGGCTGGCAGCTTCTGTAGCGCAGTTGTAGGTCTGCACCTGGAAGATGCCCTCAGCTTTTAGGGTGAAGCTGTGCTCTTTGAACAACTTCTACTTGCCATCTTTCCCTTGCTTGCTGGCTGGTTTCTTGGAGAGGCCCTTGAAGGAAACACCAGTCTAGAGAGAGGAGACTTCTATGAGGGTAGGTATAAATACCCTGACCTGGGACGTGCAGAGTGGAGATAGGTGCAGAAAGCATGTGTGCAGCACACCTCCCTGACACTGGTGTCCCTTGCTGGTACATCACTGGGAAAATGGCTTCATTTTTCTGCTCCCATTAAACACACCAAAACATAAGTTTAGTGTACACCTCTTGGACTGACCTTGGAGTAAAATTCCCTTAAGTCACTTCTCCATTAGTATTTTATGAGGAGATAGCTAAATCCAGTCATCCCTTAGGTATGTCTGCTTTACATTCCAGAGGTGAGATCCCAGCTTGGTAAACACACCCTAATGAGCTTGGGTTTTAATCTGAGTTTTAACCTAGCTTTCTGCCTTTTAGAGTGGGTACCAGTAACAATGTGTTACTGAGAGGTCAGAACTGCAGATCCCTCACAGGCCAAGCTTGGCTGTTTGCTGCTGCCCGTTAGTGGCCAGCTAGTTTAAGCTGGTTCAGGGATGTCTCCCCAAGCCACCGTCATGATTTTGGACTGCTGTTTTGGCACTTTGCATCGCTCACAAACTCCCACCACATCCTCCAGTCCAGAGCGACTGCGAGTCCTCCACTTCTGTTGTGCTGCTCCCAACATGTGTCTGAGCTCTTGAGTTTGCTGGATTGGACCGAGGTGCGCAGCCCTCTTGCAGTCTGGAAGAAGGACTATCACTGCAAAGGCAAGGCCTCTGGAATGTGTGCTGCATGCTGCAGTGGGGACAGATGGCCCCAGTCCTCTGTGCTGAGGGTGGCTTTGCTGTTCTACACAATTATCTGCTGCAAAGGAGACAGGTCATCCTGCCCCATCCTTCCTCCCTGTGCCCTTCTCTCCCACCCTCATGATGCCCACAGCAAGTCTTTAGGAAGGGTCTTCTCTCTTGGAAATGCCATCCTCAGCCCACTGTCTTTTATTTGATTCAGATTAGGTTTCTTTCTGCTTTTCTCTTCCCTCTGTTGACACACAGAAGAGTGATACCCCCACAGGGGAGGGTCCGGACGTGCTCCAAATGATGTCAGCTTTGATTTATTATTGTTTAATATCATGTTGCTTGCTGTTGCCATTGTGTAGAGTTAGCTCAATTTGGGAAAGACTGCTCTTCTTTGAACAGGGCAGATGGTTGGAAAATTAATTTTTTCCCTTGTCTACCTAAGTATCCAACGCAGGCTGTTCTGTCATCAGCGCTTTGCTTAGACAAGATCTTTCCTCAGTAGAAGTGGCAGGGGAGAAAGTGGAGATAAACAGGAGAGCAACAGGGGAATGAGTGTGCTCTATCACAGTTGAGGTATCTCAGTTCGTCTCCTTGTCTCCCCTCTGCAGAGCCCCCTTCCACTTCTGCCAGTTTCCCAGTGGTCTAATTTAGAGCTGTATCTGAGACGAGGCCAGTGCCAGACACTGCAGGGAAAGAGGGGCAGGAAATGCGGCTGCAGGTAATTATGAAACAACCTGCTCAGGTGTGTCATTTTGTCTTAATCCCTATCAGTCAGGGCTGGCTTGTATCCTGGAGCAAGAGGGCTTAGATCTCTTACATTTTCATTCTGTCTCATGTAGCTCTGGATGTTCCTTTTTATCCATTGAAACATCTGATCCTTTCGTGCTTCCTGCAAAGCTCTTGGCCTCCCTGATGACAATGATTTCCATCTGTGCTTTCCCTCAGATCATTTCCAGGCTTTTTTTGGTGAGTGTGTGAATTTGCAGGGATCTGAGCTCCCGTTTTGTGAATGAGCACAAGGGCTTGCTGGGAAGACTGCTTGAGCTCTTGCTGCCTCGCAAGCTCCACAAAGCTCAACTCCCTGCCCTGCAATCGTCAGGACTGTGTGGGTCCTGGTCAGTGTAGATCAGTCCTGTTGTGCTTCTTGCCAGGATCATGAGCCAAACTGTTTGGCTGTTCAGAGTAGGGAGAAGACTCCAAGTAGGAGGAGAGGAAGGGAAGATGCCCAGAACCCACATGCTCATGACAGGGCCACTTTCAATCTTAGCAGGGATGCTACCTGATACACACTTTACTCCTTGTATGTCCACCAGGCAGACGAAGAACATTACGTTTGTTGCCGCTATTACTTATAGTATGCAGCTCCCAAATGCATAGAACTATACCGTCTCAAAATGTTCACTTATTTTGTTTGGCCTGAATCCTAGAGGACATAACTGTGGGTTTCCGAATATTTAAGGCCAATGTGTTATTTATAAGCCATGTCGGAAACATCCTGAGCATGTGGATTTTTAGTGAGAAGAGTCTGGGTTTGGTATGTCCGCACACCTTGGGTTTGCCATTCTGCAACGCTGTCTGTGGTGACTGCATTTGTGGTTAGCGGTGTCTGTAGCTGCGCTAGTCTCATGACATCCTCATCTTGATGTCTTCAAATCTACTGGCAAAGAACAACGAAATAATAAGGCTGGTAGCGAGGGAGGCCCTGTGTGCTTTTGGATCCTTTGCAGTGCCCCCATTTAAACTCCTAGCAGCCGTCACACCTTACCTCTCTCCTGTTCTTTCTCCCTAACAGAGCCCTTGTCCTTTTCTTCTGAGATGGTGACCACTGTTCTTGAAGTACCTCAACCTGCAACCACCTCCGCAGGGAGCAGCAGGAGACAGAGAACTGAGTCCCCTCCTCTGAGACTTGCTCCATCCACCCTCCGTCCCTCCTGGAGTTTAAGTGGAGCTCACCTCTGTGTTGGCTGCCCACGGCATCCCTCCTCAGCAGTGCAACTGCCCAGCAATTAGCTGAGAGCCAGAGCAGCTCCTGGGGCCCACATTTTCCTTCCCTGGCAGGAGCAATTAGGCTGCTCCCGGGCTGTCTTCAGTAGGCTGATGTTATCTCCACCGTGACGCAGGCGAGCAACCCTAAGCCCTTGTAATAACCATGCCAGGGTCACTCTCTCCCCGCTGCCTGTGAGCCTCTACCTGTGAGATAGGCTGACCTCCAGGCCAGGGAGCTGCTGGAGACTGCTTTTCCAGGGGAGAGCCTTAGCTTGTCAACCCAGCTGCAGAAGGTCTGAGATTTTGCTGCCTGCTAATTAAGACAAGATAAAAGTTTACATCAGGGATGCCTGCTTCTGCTGACACCGTCATATCCAGCGGGCTTGCTCTGCTCGGGTGTTAATTGTGTCTAGAAGCACTCCCAGCCACCCCGTGTCACTGCCCAGGGAGACGCTATCTTTACCCTGGAAAGCTTTTACCTAATTAGACAAGACAGATAGGGAGGGAGACAGAAAGAAGGAAGTGGCAAAATGGCTTGCCCAGAGCTGCTTGTCAGGTGAGCTGTAACATCAGGACATGAAGCTAGGTTTTGTGGTGCTCACATGAATGGGTACCTGTTGCCTCCATGGTAGGGCTCCAGCACAGCATCGTATCAGCCCCAGGGCCAGGGACCCTCCAGCCCACCCTTCCCCTTTGACCACGGGCTGCAGAAGAGCACTTTCCTCTCCTGGCACAAACCACAGCCCAGTAGAGCAAGCCTGGCCTGGCTGGTGGTGTAGCTGGAAGGACAGCTGGGAGCCCCTGAGAGCAGACAGGGGGTTTGGGGCACTGTCTGCAGTGGGTGGTGACACCCTGGTGAGTGAGGGGTATATGGCTCCAGAGCAAGGGGCACGCAGGTGTTGTGGCTCGCACCAGTGATAAAGGTGCAGCCACAGGAGTGATATACATAGTAATCCATTGCCATGTACCTACATGTGGGGTCCCCTTGCCCCAGAGAGACTGCAGAATAGATCGCTACCCTGGGGACACCTCTCCAAGGTTATGGTTTCTGGTGCTGCATTGGTCACTGGAGAGAGAAGACCATGGGTCAGGCTCTGTGCAGGGCACTGGTCCCACTATCCTCTGTCACTGACTAATATGGAATTTGCCATAGGGCAAAGGGGTCAAACTGGCACCAAAATCACACCCCTAATGCCTGCCTTGCCTTAAGCAGGACTCTGAAGCAAAATTAAACCAGACTTCTTACACTTCTCTGTATGCTGTGGGACACATTCTCATATGTCAGAGAGACCCCTCAGCCCTGTTTTGATCTCACACTCACCAAGGCTCTACCCTGTATCATCTGGTTTTGCTGCAGAGTTGAGGGGTTTGTGTGACAGGACATGCAAAGAGACCAGTCCAGGCTTGGGCGCTTCTTGCAGAGCTGTTTTATTCTGCTACCCATGATAATTTGGGGTACATCAAGATCTTTAGTTATATATCCTGGCAGAACACTTTATATCTTATGACGATTGCAAGTTCTTTAAACAGCAAGACAAGATCTTGCAAAGAAGGAGAAGGGCAGGGGTGAAAGAAAATGGCCCTGAACTGTGAGACACTGAGTGGAAGAAAGATCCTTATTTCAGCTGTTTCAGCAGACAGAGTTTCCTCTAGATACTAACAGTCACTTGGGAGCCGCTTGCTGCTCTCCAGTGCTCTGAAGCCTGAGTGGGAGAGGAGGTAAGTTAGAAATGATGTGCTTCCAGTGAGCTGGGAGGACCATGGCTACTGGGTTTCAGGTTCAACATAGTCTGCAGCCATTTCAATGCATGCATGATCACATGCTGTGGCTCACAGGATTACATTAGTGGGACTCTTTTTGCCCAGTTCAGCTACTTCTGATGTTAGGTTTCAGCTGGCATTTTGCTTGCAAGTTTTATTCATTGAAAAAAGTCAGCTGGGGCAAGCAACAAAGTGTTTCACCTTTCTCCCTGATTAGATGAGTCCCATGCAATTTAAGCAGCTTAGCTCAAGGCAACAGAAGCCATTATCACTGGGTTCCTCTGCTCTGCTTGAACTCTGTTATCCTTGCTAAAAATGTTAGAGAAAGAAAACATTTTCTTCCCTCCCTGGCGTCTTCCTGGCGCTGACTGAGTCGCAGGTGCATATCTGAGATACCTCTATGTGCATCTATCTGATCACCCTCTTTCCCCACTTGGGGCTGTCTCATTCGAGGTGGGGTGGGAGCTGGTCTCATGAGAGAGCAAGAACACCTGGCTAGGTGTGACTCTCAGCCCTCCTTGAGGAAAACCCCTTTGGTTTGGCAACCTTCCTACCTTTCAGTGAAAGAGCTCATGGAGCTGAAGGCACCATCCAAAACTCTCCTCTTGCCTCTCAGGAAACAGCAAGAGCTGAGAAGGAGCCCTCCTCTCGGTTTCTCTGTGCTTCTCCATCCATCTTTTCCACGGTGCCTGTACTGGGCCTGCGACAGAGGAGAGGAGATGCTGGGGGAAGGCATGTAAAACACCCCACTTTTGAGGCAATCCTGTGACTTTTTATCTGAACTGCAGGGTTGGGAGGAGTTTTGCAGATGGGCATAAATACTGCAAGGATTATTCTCTTCTGGTTATGAATGTTCACGTTGCAGACCCACTCCCCCTTATCTGGGCAAAAATGTGCGACATTCAAAGAAAACACACAAACATGCATGTACATACATACATACACATGTAATGCACAGAACGGATCACTATACCTATCCCCAAACACAACCAATGCTTCAGGGCAAAATGTACTCACTCCTATCCAAAACTGCAGACTATCTCTTCCTTCATAGCTGGTCCTTGTTGATTTCCTCTCTTTTTACTCAGATGTCACTAAGTGTTGTCTTGTTACTCAGACATGTTTCCTGGTCATAACTCATCGTGAGTTTACACAGTCACGTACTATTATCACCCGTTTGTGCATTATGAAAGGTAATTAAAGGCCTGTTTTTAGAAAGAAATGTCTTTCCCGTGAAAACTCCTCCAATCCATCTTGCTGGTTAGAAAGTGCTCGGTGTCTGTTGGTGCAATAGCTGTATTACAGCCCAGTGACTGCTTCCAGTGATATAGCATAAGAAGGTGTCCCAAGCTCTCCGGGTAGCTCTGAAAGGGATGTGGGCACTTCCATAGCACTTCAAGCACCACTTTTGCTACTGGCGGTCAAGCAGCCCTGCGGGAGGTGTTGGTGTGTATCATAGCACTTGGAAAACGAGCTGCTTAGGAGAACAGGACAGCAGAGCTTGAGAGTCAGGGCACAGAGTGAGAGTCTAAACCCAGGCAGGAAAGAGTAGGGAGATCTGTGGAGGTAAACTAATCCAGCATGTAGCCTCCAAACAACACAGACTACCGTGGATGTAATTGAACGGTGCGGAGACACGTTTCTCTTTCTTTTAGGAGATGCAAATCTCACACTGCCACTCTGACTGAGGGAAGATCAGAATGAGCTGGTTTGGCTCCAAGGTGAGCAGCCATGCAAGATTAGGTAGGAATATGACCTTTTATCCTTACAGACCTCTGATTAGAACTGAAGATCTAAGCCCCTTTTCTTGAAGAGATTGCATGGGATTTAAGAGCGAAGCTGCAAAGATGAGCAATATAATTTGCTGCCAAATGGGGAAAGCTCCTCTGAGCAAGGAGAAGAGCTTTCTGGTGGGCTAGATAACCATCTGCAGGAGCAAAGGACCACCACGAGCCTTCTCACCTTCTGTCTTACAGTTGAGGGCACTTTTTCAAAGCTGCTTTCTCTGGCTGTGGTGAGCAAAATAAGCCACTTGCAGAGGAATGAGGAAAGGAGGAGTCCCATAGGGCAGATGTTAGTCAGACTGCCTCAGGTGTTACTCAGAGGTCTTTAGATATCACTATGATATGTTCATGTCAGGAAGGGAGCAACTCCAAGTTTGTGTTACTGTGGGCTGGGGGCCAGGGCTTCTGACAGAGAGTCTACATTTGGGTAAGAATCGGCAAAGCATCAGAAGTGGGAGAAAGGTCTGGTCCTATAAAAATAACCCATGGACAGCAGTAGAGAAAGGAGGGCCTCTTCTTGTGAAGTGGTGTCAAGAGAGGGATTCATTTTTCACTTTAGCAGGTGGTACGTCACCCTAGGATGGGCAGTGATGGGCTCATTTCTGAAGCTGCTCATCCTTGTGTTCCTGCAGACACAAATATTCCCCACAATGCTTTTACAACACGGAGGGGAAAGTGACTTCATGGCATTCCTTTTCTGACTGTTTCTCTCACATGTGCTTTCTAAACATAGATCTAAAAATCAGAAAGCACCAGGAGAATTATGGGTTTCTACACCCTATTGTGCTTTATAATAATTATAATTATTGTAAATACGGCCCAGACACTGTAATTTTCTGCTCTCCGTTGGGTCTTTCTTTTTCATTTTCTTCTTCTTTTTATGACTGTTTTCTAAGAAAGTCTTCATATGTCACCTTATAGATGGGAATGGCAGAGTCAGCTCTTAAAATAAAAGGAGAGGAGTGGCTTGAAGGGGTGGAGAGAGGTATGAGGAGGGAGTGAGGAGAGAGAAATGTCGTATAGTCTGTGGTGAGGGCACTAGTGGGGACAATCAGGAGACCTGGTGCCGTACCTAATCTAATGCTGACCTACTGTGTGATTGCAGGCTCCATCTTTGTACCTATTTTTGATTGTGGGGGCCTTCTCTTATCTCATTTCTTGGATCAGCAACTATCTGATCTTAAGTTTAGAGGTGCTGAGCACTTGTCACATGCAACATCTCGTTGAAGCTATTGTAAGAAGATATGGTATGGATATTTGAGTAGGTGGAGATTTTGAGGCATTGTTCAGGTACTGTCAGGAAAACCTGATTTAAACTATGATCTGCATGCTATAATATAGACTCTGCTCCTATACCCTATGAGCAGAGTTGTGGCTGAGATGTGTCTTTCTACCCAGGCAACTTGAACTTTTTCCTGTGGACATTAAGGCATGGGGTAGAGTGGAGAAAGAATGAGAATCAAGTATACCCAGGTTTTGTCCCACCAGGAAACCAGAATGTGACCAGGAGATTGACTTAGACAGGTAAAGTGGAAAATAACTTCTACACCTCAGAGAACAGACAAAACTAACACCATCTGGAGCTTTGCACAGGAGTGGTGAGGAAAGGAATGATGCAATAAACAGCATCAAGAGAAACAAAAAAGAAAATATCCAGACACCCTGAATGACTTCAGGAAAGAAAGTTTACATTGAATTCAGGCCGAGCTTAAAGAATTAGAAAGAAAATTGGAAAAGTTAGGCTAAGGATGGATAAGACCTAGTAGAAGATGTGGGGCATGCAGTGTGATGGAAAGTAGAAACCCAGGAAAAATATCTATGTGACGTGAAGAACAGGAAAACAGAAGACAGCGAAAGAAGTCACCTGGAAGGAAAAATCACTATTTTTAAATAAGGAATTGAGTTGAAACAGCACCACCACAAACCCAGCAGAGATTCAGAATGAACTACAATTAATTTATCCCACTGTTGCCCAAGCAGGATAGTTGAGTAGTGTCTTACTGAGAACCTGGCCTTCTTCCTCTTCTCAGGACCAAAGCAAACCAAAGAGCAGAAAGCTGCTCGCCACGACACGACCAGGGGAACCTCGGTTTTATATAGTTTTAAAGTAAATGAAAGGGTCTTTCTGTGTGACTTTCTACAAAGAAGGTAGAGTTCGCACTGTGTGCTAGGGGCTTGAGAGATGTAGGTATTATTCTGTCAACGGAAAGAGAAGTAGTTTAGAGGTTGCGGCTGGTGATGGGACCTAGGATGTTAGCTTCTATTTCCAGACTTGGGAAGTGACTGACCGCAGCCTGGAAATGAAAAGTGCGCTAGTGGAGTTTAATTCCTGCCTTTCCCGCTGAATCACTCTCTTAGTACAGCAACACAAATCGGTTGCCTTGCAGAGGGTTTCCCTGATGCTGAAGTCCCTGTTTGCAAAGCACCCAGAAATCTGCTAGTGAAAAGTAGTTTGATGGAACAATTATTATACCTTTACCTTATAGGACAATAAATTCTTACAAGGTTTGTGTGTTTGCCTCCTGCCATCCAGAAATACACGTTGAAGGCAATGCAATAGGCTGAGCAGAGCCCTGTGCATTAAAAGGAACAGTTGCTGTAGCATTTGGAAATAAGTCAAATCCTCTGCTATCTACATTTCTTACAAATACCACAGATTCCTTACGTTTGTGCCTCCACCATTCCAAACTGTTGCTTTGACTTGCTAATAGGTCTCTGCTGTAAAAAAACCATGTGTGCTTCTTTTTTTTTATGGGGCTAACACTCAGATGTTACTTTGTGCCCAGCAAGAGAGAAAGAACCTGGAGCCTGCTGGATTCCAGAAGGAAAGGTCTGCAGGGCTCTTGGAGGGAAAACTGCCAGCCGGGTATTTATGAAAAGGAGGCGATCTGGTTGGATTCAAGAATGTACTACAAGCTAGATACTTATCTGGTGTCAATTGACAGTTTCATTGAATTAATTTGAGCTATGCTGATTTATAACTATGGAGGATTTGGCCAAGTCTATATAAACAATGCTAATTAAGCCCCTTTCAAGGCTCCAAGAATTAGTACCAAGAGATATATCTTAATGAGCTATAGGTCCTTGCCAACTGTCTTCCAAACTCTGATCTTTCTTGTCACTGTGAAGAAGGTATGGAGCTTTCGGGAACCACGTTTAGCCAACTCACTTTCCACTCCTCTAAGCTTTGCTGATGAAACTTGTTCAGCCTGTGCTGAGCCACCAATCACAATTAAAAAAACCCAGCAAACCCAAAGAGATGAGCATCCTCACAAGTAATTGGATCAGGTAGGAGCCAGTGTGTGGAGCTAGGTTCATGTGCCAAATTCTAGCTTGACCCATGGAGAAATGTGACCAAGTCTTGCACTCCCAGGTTGAGCTTGGCTGACTTTCCAAGCAACAGGCTTTGTCTGTCAACAATCACCAAGACTTACAGAAGAGAGGTCTGGCAGAGACGTTATGGCTCTTACTGAACGGGTATTAAGCAGAATCCTGGACTAAAAGTGCCTGAGGATCCCCGTGGGCATGCAGACGTAAGGATTTAACCACTCAGACAGCAACCATTGTCTGCAGGCTCACACCAGCTTCCCTGCAGACCTGCTCATGGTGTAGGTGCAACACTCAGAAGCTGTTTTCCCAGCAGTGGGTGGAGGATGGCCAATATACCACCCATCGCACTTCACTGCAAGATTGCCAGAGGGCTGTGTGGCACCTGCTCCTCTCCTCTGGGCCCTGAGTATTGGTTTTGCAAGACTCAACACAGGCCCTAGGCTCCAGGACTACACATGCTGCCAAGAGGACTCAAAAAGAGCAGAGCATGAGGATCTCCAGAGTAGGCAGCTGGCAGTTTAATTTCAGCATGGGTAGGTACAAGGTAATACAACATGAAAGATCACTTCAAACTACTTATGTAACACGACAGGCTCTAAATTAATTATTTCTTACTTAGCAAAACATCAAGGTCCTTTTCTTTCAGGCTCCTTGAGCAACAGTGATCACAATAGCTAGCTAGCGATAAAAAGGTTGCATTATAATACCTTCCTGTGAATCAAAATTATGTCTGCATTTGAAACGATGTGCTCAGATTTTGTCACTTTTCTGAAAGACAGATCAGAAATAGAAGGGGTGTAAAGATAGATGATGCAAATTATTAGAAGACCTAGAAGGATTTCACAAAGAAAAGATTAGGACCGCTAATTTAACGAGAGGGATGTGACACTGGAATGAAAAGAACAATGGCAGGGAGAAGGCACATGAGACCCTGCTATTTATCCTTTATTAAAATACCAGAATGAGAATGAAAAAGCTTATGGCTTAAAATACTGCGCCTGAAATACTAATAAAGGAACACACTGTGTTACGCAGTATGTAACCAGTGGAATTCACTGTTTGAAAATACGACTGGGGCCAAGAGCTTGGGAAGACATTACTCTCACATTTTCCATACAGGAGCAATAAAAATATCATCCACCCCTACACCAGCTGGGATAAAAACCTACACGGAATATAAATCTTCATCTTGCGTGACAATAATTGCTTTGAGCTAGACGAGGAAACTTATTGCATAACTGTCCGCTATGAGGGTTTTACTACCTCCCATGAAGCATGTGGTGCTGGCTGCTAGTGGAGATGGGCTCCTGGGAGGGACATTGCTGTTTTCCCTTACCATCCTTCCCCTCTCCATGTACACACTTTCATCTGGATTAGGTCCTTTAGCTGTGCCAGGGATCTCTGCAGCAGTCGATGGGACAGACCACCCTCCTCGGTGCTCTCAGCAGCAAGGGCTGTATTTGGCATGTGTGGTGTTGTTCTGCTGAGTTGGCCCAAATGAGACGTGCCTCTGGCCTTGGGAGATGTGAAAACTGGTAGTCATTCATCCAACTCCCTTCAGGAGCAAACTCCAAGGGTAGGAGTCAGCAGCACGGAAGACGCTCATCTGCTGCAGACATCAGCGTTCCCCTTGAGACGGAGATTGTCAGGTGAATCACTGCTGCTGTGAACAGTTGCGATCGGAAAGCATGAAGCAGTTCCCTTAGGCAGCCAGCATCCAGACTGTGAATTGGTTTGGAGATGAGGGCTGAAAGTCTGGGTTTCAACCAAAATTTGGTGCAGAGCTAGAGCAGAGAACCAAAGGGTCTGGTGATTGAAGTTGGTGCCCAACCTGGAGGAATAAATTCAGGGGCGGTTGTTTCTGTAAAGGTTGCATCAAAGTGATGAACCCAATGTGAAAGAGGTGCTTGTCTCCTTGCAGAAGATGCCTTATTACTAATCATCTGTAGTACGGTCAGATGCCAGCCAAGAATGGGACTCTGCTGCTTGTTCATACAGAGCAGCAGATATGAATCTAACAGACGTGGCTATTTCAATGTCTAGAAGTGATGAGGAGCTGGGGGAACACCAAGGCCGCGGGTTGTCCTAACATGCTGAAAAATTGGGCCGATGATGTAAGTTCTTCTTAGCCCTTACTTGCTGATTTTCAGGGTGAGACCCTCAATTTTTCCATGGGAAGAGAGATTCTGAAAGGTATTTTCAAGCCAAATCAAATATTCTGGGAATTTTCTTATAGATTTTCTATGAGAGTTTCCAGTCTGGAATTTTGGGGTTTGCATTTTGTATTTAATTCACGTTCTAGAATTTCAAAGCATCAGTTAGAAATCCTTGTTCATGGCCTCTTCATGCTTTACAATGATTACTGACCATTTTAGGATAAAGTTTTAGTGCACAATATGGCAAGAGAATTGAAGCCTTTCATTCTTCTGTTTTTAAACACAGTTCAGGGCAGCTGTTACATAGTACTAATTAAAAAATCTTATCTTTCTCTACAGATCAAAGTGGCTTTTGTTTGTTTTGTAATGAAACAGTCTGACAAAAAGTCAAACACAAAAAGTGTCAAACTGCTTCATTACAAAACAAACAGGAGACACTTTGATCTGTGAAAAAAAGATAAGGTGTTTTAATTAGTACTAAATAACAGCTGTCCATCATGATTTAAGAAAGGAAATAAAACTCCAATATTTCAAGTCTTTCATATGGTGATTTGCGTGCAGAGGAGCTCTCATAAAGTTAAAAAAGCGTTACAGTGAAAATTGGAATAAAACGTTGAATTTTCTGGAAATGTATTTTTCAACCCAGAAAAAAAGAGATGCCCATACTGACGCTTTCTCAGAGGAAGCAGCCATTGGCATCAATATCTGGTTATTAAAACCAAGGTATTCATTCAGAACATCTTTTAGGATGAAAAGCTATGTTTAAAAACATTCCTGCCTGCTCTGCCTGCAGACACTGGTTTCAGCTGGGTGGAGTATGGAGGTAAATAACAACATAATGCAGAACCAGCTTCACCAACATGCTGCTCACACATGTGCAGCTGGGTACGATGCAGATGCATCCAATTTCATTGGATTTTATCCAATTTATTGGATATCAAATTCATCCAATTTATTGGAATTTTATCTAATATTACCTGATTAAGTCATTCTGGATTTATGGCTAGGCTCTTGATACCTCTTTTCACTGCACCGTGAAATCACACGAGTTCGCGAAGGTGTTGCAGGGAAGGCAGGTGAGCTCAGGTCTTGAAGGTAACATTGGCTGTTGGAGGCAGCAACCGATTCCAGCCTTCTCTGCGAGGAATAAGCCACCCTCTCAGTGTGGTCCTGCTGAGCCTTTCCACATTCCTGGGCCAGGGCAAGTGTTTTGAAACTGACTGTGTCAAATATTGCCAAGAGCAATGCAAGTCTGCTTTTAGAAAAACAACAGTTATCTATTAGTATTTCCACTGATTCTCCCTCGCTCAGTGTATTGTGCAAACCTGGTGAAGAGAAACTCCCGTTCCAGGCAGCTACACTAGCAGAGGGAGCATAAACTGCAGGAAGAACCCATTCCTGCTAATAAGGCCAGGGTGATGGATGACCAGGCAGTGGGCGAGTATGTCAGAGGCCCACTCAATGGTCTCAGCAGCAGAGTTCATTTTGCTCTTCCCTTCCACCTTGCTGTTAACAGCCAGTGAATTTTACAGGAACACCACGGAGAGGGTCCTCAAAACAGCGTCCTGTGATCTCAGGGGCAAGCAAACATCAATCTCAGTCCAATTCTTGGACGTCAACTCTGCCCCTTGTTCCCGGATCATTGAGAGCTGCCGGGCTATGCTGCTTGCTTTTCACGGCCTCCTGTTTATCTCACCTTTGGTCCTGCTCTGTGTTTACAGTTAAGCTGTTCATTCAAGTGCCATATAGTTTGTCAGGATTTGCTGAGGGAGCAAAGGTCTTCAAGCAGAAGATGAGAGCAGAAGAAAAACAGCCTCTGGCTGCCACACTTGTCCATGGCTTGCTTCAGAGAAGTTGCTCAAGACAGCCTGGCAGCTAATATGTACAAAAAAAGATAGCAGTAACGTTATGTCGACAAAACTTGACGGCCTCTGAGACTCCTCTTTGTCGTTGGTTTTGGTTGACTTCTCGGTGCCTTTATGACGGTGATGGTGTCATTGCTGTTTTTCCTTCTAGTATTTTATCAGGAATGCTTTTTATGGTTGCACTAAATTCTGCAACAGAGATGGGGTGACTGCTTCTGCTGCCTCACCCCAACCCTTCACATTTACAATGTCCCATATTCATGTTATAGTTGTGGTAAAGCATATAAATAGAGTGTCATGGGGAGAAATTGTGCTTTTTACTTGGACTAAAGCACACTGTTAGGAAAAAAGACATGCTTTCAGGCACCTAAGGGTAGGTTTGCCCTCACTTGCTCATATTCTACAGTAATATAAGACATCACCATTTAGCATTTTAGTTCTTCAAAGACAAAAACTTTGGTAGACTGGGCCTTTTTGACAGGATCCTTGTCTGTGTGAGGTGGGGACAAGCCTCCAGCACTGCAAGAATCCCTCAGTCATTGCTGTGACTGAAATACCATGCAATTATTTGGGATGCAAGAAATTCAAGGCTGTGAGTAAAAGTCAATAACCTGTTGCTTAAGAGGTAAACAGAAGTAGGAGCCACTGCAGGAGAATGCTAACCTAGGCAGGGACTAAGAAAACCCATCTGAATATTAAAGGACAGCAAAAACATTGTATGAAGATGGAAAACAGGTGATTGTTTATACCGTTTCAAAGGAACTCTTGAAATAATATTTGTAAAGGGTAAGGAGAGGAAAATCCAGCTGTTTATCCAGGAAACCATACTGAATAAAACTGGAAATGGCAACAACACCAGGGGTCAAGACCCTGCATGGGCATTGCGTTTCAACCACTTCCTCCAGCCTGGCGGTGACTCTAGGAAAGCGTGGCTGTGCAGGTGGCTCTGGCCTCACATTGTGACTCCCGTAGCAAGACCAGATCTGAAGAAGAAGGCTCTTACACAAGTTAAGAGCTAGTTCCCTTGGTAGGCAGTGTGATGTAAATATGGAGGGTCAGAGCTAAGAGGCTGAGGTGGCTGGAGGAATAGATGGAATAAACATGCTGGAGGTGGAGTTATACATTTTGCCGTATTTTCCAGCTTGGGAGTCTGCGGAATCACAGCTGGGGTTGCAGGACTGGCCTTAAGTGAAAGCTCTTCCCATCCAGAAGGGTCATCTCCATTCTGTGTATGCCCAAGGAGTACTTACCACGGCGCCTGTCCTCCTTGCATCCCTCCTGGCCAGGTCTGCCGTTTTGGTGACCAAGGATTCCCTTATTTCCCATAGCCCATATTTATATCCCTAGATCACAGCCCCTTTCCCTGCTAACCACTCCTTCCCCAGGCTCACCAGGGAAGATCAATCACTTCTCCAGGCATTAATCATCTTCTTTGGCAGCTTTCCCTGGGGAGGTGACCTGGTATCCTTATGCAGCTCACGTGCTCCATGGCAGTGCCGACCCTGAGTAAGCAGGGAGCGACACATCCTCAGGCTGCCCCTGAGCTACCCCTCTAATGGCAAGTTGCATGACATTTCCACAAAGGCCTTTCTTTGCTTTTCTCCTTGAGATGGTTCCTAAGATGAAATAATCTAACACACACAACACAGTGTAGTGGTGGAGTAGGTGCAGGCAGGGTTGTGCTAAGGGTATGGGATTGCTCTCAGAAGGATCACTTTGGTCAGTTTTCCTATCTGCTTGCTATAGGCAGAAATCCCTCCTTTTCCAAACACATGTTGAGAGCTGAGCCAGGCCTGGTGAGACAGCCATCACCAGTGGCTGCCAGGTGTCTGTAGCATCGTGCCACGTAGCTCAGGTTGGCAGTACAATTACACCCATATGCAAACCCTGACCTCAAGTCCCAGAGAAACCCTTTGGCCCCATGTTCTGGAGACAGCACAGCACCAGGCATGCCTTACACCTTATGTCTTTCCTCCAGGATGCTACGCTGCCTGTCCCCGTGGAGCCATGTCCCTGGAGATGTTCTCATTCTTCATGCTGTGTTCAAGCAGCAAGGAGATCACAGTCATCACTGCTCTGAGCTCAGATCTGTCTCATGACTTGTGGCGTTGGAGAGTGCACACGTAACACATAACCACACAAGGACTATAGCTTGGTCCTATGTCCTGACATGGAGGGCTGCATCCCATGTTGCTCTGTTTTATATGTCTGATGGTGGATTTCCATGTGTTCTGGTAGTTTGGTCTCCAAATGGGTCCATCAGCACTCAGTAGGAGAGAAGCACAAGTTTTCAGGGGTTGTGACCTCCTCCAGGGCACACCGAGAAATGTGGGGACAGGACATCTCACACCCTTTTCTTTCTTAACGCAAGGTCACCTCTAGGCCTTTGACCTGAGTGGAACTTCCCACCTACTGGTTCCCCAATTTAATTGAGAATTAGTTTTCAACCACTTCCCCTCAGCAGCCACTCTGAGAAGCTCTGGTCCATGAAAACAAAGCACTTGCCTTGGCCTCATGCTAGAGCTGAACATGCCAAGCCGATAGCCAGTCGGCCGTTTCTTCCCATCACTCCGGTGGGGGATCGCAGGATGCTTTGATCATGTCCTCTGAGTGAGGACAGCTGGGCTGTAAATCAGGGTCCCTGCTGCTCTGAACTCTTTCTCCACACAACACCATAGAGAGAAGGGACATGTTTTTCCTCTCCATGCAGGGGTGAGCCAAGGTGAAACCTAGACCTGGCAACTGGGCTAATAGACGTCTCTGTGTCATTCACTTGTTGCTTTTGCAGGAATTTTCCACCTTAAAAATCTATATTTTTCTTCTTCTTCCAGTCAAATAATATAGGCAAGAGGTCAGCTTCTTTCCTGCGTAAAGACCAACCACATTACGCTTACACGATAAGCTGAAAAAATGCCAGATTTCTTTTTATAGCTTCTTTATTGCTCCTTGTCTGTGAATATAAAATGAGGAAGGCTGTTATTTTATGTGGTAACTTTAAGGCTGCTCTGTGAAGGAGTTCAGGAGTTGCAGAATAGTCCAAGATCATTTTAAGCCAAACAGGTAATGAAAAAACCCCCCAAACAACGCGTAGCTACTGAAGAACACTTGCTGCTTCTTCCATCTTAAAAGGCATGAAGGCAATGCATGTGAGAGTAAGGACAGCGAGTTAGGAGGGAAATTCGAAGGAGGTTCAATACTGCTTGTGATGGTTACCCAACCTCAAGCCAAAGCTCCACTTCTGCAATCACTTTTCCAGTAAGATCATGACCTCTGTTAAACATGCCGTGACCTTGGAGGGGTTGTGTTCAGTAACAGCCTTCTACTCCAGGCAAATGCCCATCTGCTTTTAAGATGGAATTCAATATATTTCTGAAATGTAGTGCCTGCGAGAACTAAGGACCAGGCTGGGTGAGCCAGGCAGCCGCACAATCTCACATTCCTTAGCTGGAGACAGGTAGGGGATGTGTACAATTCTTCTACAAATCAGGACTACAGTCTATGTTATGCTGGACTTTTCTCTCCCCCTCTCCGGCTGTCACCCTGTATCACTCTCCTCATTTGAAGTTCCCAGGTCTCTCTTTTCAGTTCCAGAGGGGTTTTGTCCAGCAGACAAAACATTAATTAGAGGCTGTGTTGATACTATCACACTCATTTTGTGTCCTTGCAGATGCCAAGTGAGTGAAACAACCTCCCTGTCTGTGCAGTCCCCAGAGGGCTGCCGATCCCCTCTCCACATTCCACTTGGTGCAGGAAAACACCAGGGCATGAGGAAAGACACCCATAACCCTTGTATGCATTTGTGTGCCCTTGCTTCTACAAAAGCACCATGCTCCACAACTTCTCTACTTGGGTGGGCAGTTTGTGTGGTTTTACCCAGGTCCAAAGAAATTCAGGATCCAGGTTAGGAAAATAGGGCCTCCCTGGGGATTGTGGAGGGACTTATCATCTCCTGTACCATGCTTTCTGGCATCAGCGTTGTCTTGATGGCAGCCCTCAAGCAAAGGAGGCTGGCTTTTGCAGCAGCGTCATTTCATTTGCCACCATGTATTTGAGAGCAGGCTAACTGGCTCATTGTTTTGCTCAGGGTACTGCGCCTGCAGCGTGTTCGTCTGCTGACCCTGGTGAGCAGAGGCTAAAGTTGCCACGAAAAGAACCTAGTTTTCCCTGGACCTCATTCCCGAGTTCAGTCACAGACAAGAAAAGGACCAGGTGTAGTGAACACTTTGTGCTGAGGTTTGCTTGACCTTCTAGGTCTCCAAGGGCTGTATATAGGCGTTAGGGTTTCTTCTTCTTAGGACCTGCCTTACTGAAAATTCAGTGAAGCTGGGACACAATTCTTTGGGTCCTTCCTGCTGCATACACTGGCTTTTCTGGTCTCAGCTGTAATGTAATTCTCAGAGGTAATGCTCTGCCCAGATGTAATCCCCACTCAGGATACTCTGAAGGATGCTCAGGAGAAACTGAGCGTACTTGAAGCATAGAGGAGCACTTTAGCTTGCGGTTCTCACATGAAGGTGCTGGAGACATGAATTTCAAAGCTTTCTGGGCAGTTTGAAAAACTCAGTCCTGAGATTTAGAGTGAAGATGGAATGAAAAGGTAACACACAGGATGTAGAGGGAAGTCACCGCTTCCTCCCAGGCAGCAGTTTCCCACAGATAAACAGGACATGCCTGCCACACAGAAAAATGACAACAGTAAAATCTGCCCGTCCTCATTGGCCAGTGCTGTGTTTTGAAGAGGCAGGAAAACCCGTCACAGTGGTGCAGCTGCTCGAAGAGAGCAGGTGATTAAAGCATAACAGGCAGCCCTGTAAAACCATCGGGCTGATGCCAGAATCCTGCAGTTGCCATGGACCATGCCTGAGTCATGTGCAGGGTCCAGAGACTTCCCTTGTGGTACAGAAAATGAGCAAGGCTTTCCCCTGAGTGCTTCATTCTTCCTGGTTCAAACTACTGTTGTGACCTCCAGGTGCAGGCACAACAATTATAAAACCACACGAATTAATGCCTGACCCTGGATTATAGCGAAGTACCAGCAGAGGGAACACACAGGAAACATCCTGAGGCATGAAAGAAGCTCAAAGTCACTCAGCTGAGCAAAAGCCAGGCAGAGTAGACAGACCTAACATCATACACTGGAGATGGCAACTCCACTGCACCGTGCCCCAGGGCGAGTATGTCCAAAAGTGTGTGCAATTCTTAGAACATCTGCAGGGCTCACGTGCATTCCCTTTGAAGACCATCTATGTCTCTCTCTGCAGCTACTCAGTGTTACCTCCTTTCTTGATCTCAAGGGGTTGCTAATGAGCTTTGGGCATGCTCTGTTCCTGAGAAGGCCCAATGGGACATCCCAGCTGCAACGTGTTCTACTTGGAGCAGAGGTGAAGGAGTGGAGCTCATAACCAGAATCCAGGATGCAAGAACAGCACTGAGTACACCAACAGACCTGTCAGTTTGCAGCATCAGTGACATGCAGCCAGGTAAGTGTAACATAGCTCAGGGCAAAGCCTGGACTTTGCTTTCCTCTCCGCTGACATGAAACAAATGTCTATTCCAGAATTTCATGGGAGTGACTCCTGGTCTTGCCTAAAGAAAAATTAGAGTTAGTTTTGTTCTGAAAGATTTTTTTTTCTGTAGATTTTCATCCTACCTATAACAACATCACTTTTGAGAACTTTCCAGTAGGACATTGTACAATGTGTCTCTCTCTGAAGGCTGCAGGACAAGGGTCCCACTGCAGATGAGATCGTTTCCCTTGTGTGTGGAATCATGTACCAAACAAAACCCAGAGTGATATATAGAGGGAATAATCAATAACTATGTACATCCCAAATCCAACCCAGTGATTTGGTTTTCCGTGAGAAGTATTTGGCATTAGCTTATGTGTGTCTTACCACTTCCAGGGTTTCAGGGTGAAACCATGCTGAGGCATCTTCAGGAAGCAGAGATCACCGTGCACAACTGGACATTGCCTATAAGCAGCAGGTGATCTTCACTGCAAGGAGAGAGGAGATCTGGGTACACTTCTCAGGGGATCCGCATGCCACTTTGCCAGCAGCTGCCATACACAGCAGGCAGCCAGCTGCTGCTTGGTGATATGGGGCACCCACATCACCTTGGTTGCTGACTCAGGCCTGCTGCAAGTGATAAGCGAGGAGGATGCTGTGTCTTTCCAAGCTGGTGTGATTCCTCCTGGCAGCCAATAAGACAGAGGGATGGCTCACAGTGACAGATATTTACTCCCCAGGTGTGGCTCTCTGAATGCCAGCTCTGGCCGAGGCAGGCAGATCATGGGGCTGTACAGGGTTTCCAGAGTCCATAGGGCATGGGTGCTCAGGCACGAGGCTTCTCGCACGTTCTCAATGGTGTTGTGGTCATGCTGGGGAAAGTGGGGAGGCATTCTCATCTGCTTTGCTGCTGGCAGCGTGCCAGCGGGAAGCCAGAGTTCCCAAGTGGTGGTGGTGCTCATGAGGTGCTGTGGGCATTTTTTTATTCCCCCAAATGTAACAGGCTGCCCTAAAGCTTGGCGATATTCTCAACAATGAAGTCATAGGGCCACGTGTGATCTCGACAAACATACAATCACTCCAGGGCCTGGTTGTGCAGGCATTCAGTGCAGAGGGCATTTTCTCTTGGGAGATCTGTCACCACTTAACAAGTTAGACGTATTTGAGTTTCTGGTGAACTTATGTTCACATAAAAGAATAAGAAAGACCTCTGGGATCGTACACAGTGCTTAAGAATGTAGTAATGGCCTCACTGGCTCGGGCCTAAATGTTCACCTAGGGTTGGGTGTGGGATCCAGGTGGTCAGACAGGTTGGAGTGAAGGGGGTTGGGGCGTGGGAAAGGATGAGACAGAGGCTCCAGGGCAGATGTGTCGTGGCTGCTGAGTGTGAGGACACCTGGGATGCTCAGCCAGAAGGTGCCATGTGCTGGTGGAGCACACATAGGTGAGGAGCCTGTATGTGGCCAGGTGTTTCCTTCACAGGTTGCAGCCTCCATGAACACGCACCCATTTCAAAGCATTGCCGAGCCACAAGTAGGAGAGAGTAATAGCTGCCAGGAAGCCAAGTAACCCAGGGTAACTCAGGAGCACGCACATTTCGTTATTGCTGGGTTGGCTTGGCACAGAGAGGAAATGTATAACTGGCAGCAGGTTTGCCAGAGAAGTTAAACAGAGAAGTGTAACAATAGGAATAAACATTTCAAATATTTGAATTTGCCTTGTAATTCCTTGCAGGCTGTTCCCAATTAATAAGGGGAATTTCGTCAAGCCTAAACCAATGTCTATATGGTAGATAAACTCTCAGGTTTTGATGTTTAAATATTCTTCTCCCTGCTTCCCAGAGAAAAACCCCCCAATTTTATTTTATCTTTTTTAAGTGGTATATTTGGACAGTAGAAACCTTGAGCAAGGGAGTGGTTCTTGTCTCCTCTGGAAACAACACATGGAGCTAAGGCATGAAAGGTTAGAAGGATAGAAGTTCCTCATGTTTTTAAAACTATTGTAAAGCTAATTTTATAAAAGCAATTTATCAATGGTAAAATCAGTTCCAACATGATACTTCTGGTATTTTATCCAAACACTTATCAAGAGCAATGCCATGTCCTGATCTCACAAATGCATCTTGGTTGCTGGAGTTGACTGCAGTCTGGTTTGCCCTGCCACTACAAGCATTGCTGCTGGCTAAGTGGCCTGCAGAGTAGGATATTTTGATAGACTGCACCTGTCAGCCTAATTTACAAAGGTGCGTTTCAGCACATTCACGTGTCACGGTTGTTCACCATAACAGAGGACTGGATGCAAATGGGTCTTTCCACTGCTCTGCTCCGTTTTCTGATATTCAGGCTTCCAGGTGAGCTTGTCATGGTTGGTTTAATGCCCACCAGGGAGGCTGGCATCCCAGCCTATTTGGCCTTATTTTACCTTGTAGTGTAACTTGGGAAGGACCTTTTCCTCATGCAGATAGATACCTTTACAGCAGTGCCCAGGGCTTTTCTCTGTAAACCCGCAGTTGTAGCAACTCCCACAGATACAGAGTCTAAATGGGAATTCAGACTTCCAGTTCTGCAGAAGTTTAGTCCTATTCTATTCTGGTAGAAAAATCCATGCAGACATCTATCATTTCAAGAAGACAGAGATAAAGTTCGCTTTTCGAAGCTGCCATGACTTTCCCTCATGGCTCTGTAGCTAGCAGCTACGACCTATTTTTGGAGATAAGTGGTGTGGGGCAGAGGTGGCACTGCCCGAAAAATCTGTCGGTGTTTGTCTCTGAGAAGATGGACTTGCTCCCTCACCTCTACAGACCGAAACCCCTCAGTCAATGGGCTTGTTACTAATGTTTCACCCCAGTAGTACCAGCAGTGCCCACGGATCATGGCAAATGGGGGCTGAGCTGCTACTTACTTGGCGTGTTAAGCTCCTGTTGTAAACCAGTAAAAACTCAACCGAAAGCAAACAAGATCCAGCTTCTGCAAGTTCCCCTGGCAGGCATCCAGCTTACTGGGGCAGAGGCAGATGCAGAGAAGCAAGGCAAGAATATGTGTTGACAACCCTGCTTGAGACTTGTGTCAAAGGTAGCATTAGCAGCATATTCTACCTTGAGCAGGCAAAGACGAGTGGAAGACTTGTCGTAGTGGATGACTAGAGGACTTGTCATTGCCTTTCTCTTCTCTCTGTCATTGCTTTGTTTTTCAGGCCAGTTGCATATACCAATAAATCCCCTCTTGGAGAAACAGTAAGCATCACAAGAACAACTCCATAACCTCCTTCATTGTTAGCCTGGGTCCTCATTCTGTCTGGGAGCCTGAGAAACCTCCTTTTGGCAAGGCAGGTCCATGGGATAATAGGAGTGAGGAGTGGAATCTGTCTCACTGGGACTCGTGGCTGAGATGGTGAAAAGCAAAAGGATGTTCCTCTCACCGTTGCTGGAAAATTATGATCTTATTTTCTGCTCTCTCTGTTGTCATTTACACACCAGTGTGACTCTTTTCAGTGGCACCCTGGATGGGAACAGCCTTCTTGTCAGCAGGGCAAAAGCCGTTTAGCTTGTGAAAACACCAGTGGGAATGTGTTGTGGTTTTACCAGTAAAATAGTCTGGAATGTTTTTTCCATGTTATGGATGGTCTCCAGCCACTGAGTGATCATGGTGGCCCCAGGCCTGCTTGCTGAGTGGAAGGACGTCCTCACCCCTCTGTTCCCATTCTCTGTGGGATTTTTCCAGCGCATCTTCCCTGATTGGGATTCTGCCTTTGCTTTTATTGAGCTGCACAGAAGAGCAACAGATCATCCTGCACAAGAGAACCAAGGAAGGAGTGGAACAAAGAAGTCTTCATGGATGCTTGTTTGAAACTCTTGTGATGCCAACGGGGTCTCCTCAGCAACACGCAACATGCCAAACACCAGTGCAGTACCTGAAGTGTGAGACGTCACAGTCCTCCTCATAACGAACCTGTCATCCTGGATTGAGGGACGGGAAATCGGTAGTGCAGTTGCTAAGTTGGAATAAGCCCCAGGGAATGACTCTGCATCTCTACCAGTGACTTGAGAATTTGGATCAGCACAGCAGAAGGGATCAATACAGAGATGGGTTGCTGGGATAAGGGCTTTAATATGTGACAGGGGCGGCAAGTCATCACATCAAGCCTTATATCAGATCTGCTAGTGAATATTTCTTACAAAAGGACTCACTGAGAGGCAGGAGGGCTGGAAAACTTCCCCTCAGGCAATGCACTGCCTGGATGTCCATGTTAGCTGGTTTTAGAGAAGACCTACAACACAGTAATACAGAGATCATACTCTGACAGTTGTCATGTGACAATGGGGTAAGGCACAGGAGGCAGGGGGTCAGTTCAGAGTCACAGGTTTACCACAAGCTCTGGTGAACAGTGTGATTTTTCCAGGCTTTCTAGGTTTAGTATTTGCTTTTGTGACAGGTGCATGCAACTGAAGATGCGTGATATGGAAGGCATATGAACCTCTCCCTGCCAGTTATTCTTGATACTAGGTTTTACTATACACAGCTGCTGCTTTTGTCTCTTCATCCTGTGTTACAGGTTTCCATGGTAGAATTTGAAAGCTTGAGAGAGCAGAGGCAGCCTTGGTTAGTTTGCTATTAAAGACGTTAGGAAACACCTCTCAGGAAGATGACAGTCATGACTTTTTATCAACAGCAACAGCACTGGGCATCATTAATACGAGGGTCCCAATAAATTCCCTATTTCCTTTACCAGTCCAAAAAACATCTTCCCGTAACTCAAGCCTTGTGCTGCTTTCCAGCCCTGTTGGTTTTACTCTGCTGCTTCCAATACTGTCTGCCTCATGAAAGTCAAGGTAGCTGAAGGAGTTAAAGCAACCAGCTGGCCAGGAGAATTCAGACATGCAAGAGCTGCCTAAACACACGTAGAGAGGCGGCTGGCTGGCACATGACCCACTGAACAGATCAAACAATGCTGCTCGGAGCCAAGAACAATTTCCAGTAC
>WEIS01097702.1:0-12231 GCA_013389965.1 Todus mexicanus
AGAAACAAAAATACTGTAGGCTAAATACAAACATTCTTTGCTTTGCTATTCTTTTAATAATGAATTTCCGTGGAAGGCTAGCCCCTAATCTTACATGTGTTCTGTATTTGTAGGTACATCTCTGTCAGGAAATGCTGTGAAATGGAAGTTCCTGACAGATAAAGTCCTTGGCCTTAAACATTCCATAGATATTACTTGAATGTCAGAAAGAATAATTTCCAAACTTTGCCCATGATATTTTTATTTAAAAAACCACAATGATCTTGGAGATAATTAATAATACACATATGGAATATATAGTCATTTTTATGTTTGGGTTTGTCATCAAAATAAAATGGGGAAAATGTAATTAATTCCACTTTTTATGGTAATGTTATTGCTTGTTTTATATGAAGAGCCCATAGATATGAATCCCACTATATCCCTAAAGTTCTTTGGCCCCTATCTAATAACCAGGAATGGTACAAACAGGTTTTGTCTAGTTTTGTATCTAACTGAATATGAGATACCAAGCATTTTAGTCTTAAAGTATTGGCCTTGCATTCCAATTACCATAGGCTGCAATATAAAGTGCAGAGGAGAAACCAGGGACGAAAAATCTAATAATAATAAAAAAAAAAGAATGAAAAGAGTAAAAAATAAAGCAAAGTGAAATGATGTGAAGCCAAATAATAAAGCAAATATCAAAACTCAATAAAATGGAACAGAAAAAGGAAATTGAAAAGACAGTCATTAGTATATTTTCTGTTTTTCTTGGAGGAAAGTAGGGGTAACAGAAATTCATAAAGCTCTCCTATCAGTAAGACATCCCAGAGGTGAAAAAATTCTATTTTAATTGATTCAGCCTTGATAGAGAGAATGCAAAATGAAAGGTTTGCATATGTCCATTTTTAATTCAAACCAGCAAATCCTAAAATGATGTTGAGTTTGCTAAGATAGTTACTTGCCAGATGGGAAACACCAGAACTCAGACTGTGTCCTACTCCATGTGCACATGAGCTGTGGTACAGTCTTTCTTTACTTGCATAGCCTCTGTCTTTGATAGGGGCCATCACCTTGTTCTCTCCCCAAAATGAACAGGACTCATTTCACATGCACATAGTCAAATGCTTTGTCTTAGCTATTCTGGGTGTGGACTTGGGGTTCACATACCACATGCTTGTCAGATCTTTGTCTGAAGATCAAGTAACAAATTTTATAGCCTGGGCCTCAGTATTCATCATTACTGTATTAAAGTAGGTAAATTTTTGTGAAATGCCATTCTCATAACAGTCCCTATAAAGTGAAAATCTTATTCTAGTCCTTCCTCCCTTTTAAAGGGAGATCAGAAGCTGGAAGCCAGAGAAATGATGGTCAAAGATATTAATTAAATTCAGGTGAAGAATAACAGAGAGGTACAATATGACCTTTTTGAATCCTTTGTATTAGACAGTACTCTATGTACTAAAATCAGACCTGACATTGACTTCATTTACTGCTATGTGTGTTCAGCACTGCGAATCAAAACCCATGTTCTCAGACTTGCATATCCAAAAACTAAAATGAAAAGCAAATCGACACAGCCAACATTCCCCTGTGAAAGTTGAGGCAGTACATCTGATACCACACAGACCTTGGGAGCAGAATGAGATCCACTCTAGTCTTTAATGGATTTACCAATAAGGACTACTCTTCTCTCTGCCACAAGCTCTCCCCTGCCTATAAAACCCAACTTGTCAGTTAAGCGCAACTCATTCCATACACAACAAAGGGGAGGAATCCTGTAGGAAAAAAAAAACCCAAACCACAAAAAACCAACATAAAATCATAATTAAAATGAGTCAGCATGCTTTACAGTCCCATTAAAATTGTAACCACAGTTGAGTTGCTGTCTGTTTACACCATTCATGAATGTTTTCTCATTGGTTTTAATTTAGAAGGATTTCAAAGAAACCAGAAATGCCATCATGTTGCTTACGAAGACATGCAAAGCTCAATAGTAGGAACTAGTCCAGCGGTTGCAGGTTGATCTCTTATGCAGAGCAAGGTTTTATGGGGTAACACACACGCAGGACCACAGGGGTTCACTGACATTACACAACAGATGAAGGTTGGTGAAACAGATCCCCCTCTTTCATGTCAGGTTGTTCAGGATCCTGCTATCCACCTGACAGGGCCTCATTCTCCCAGTTCCCCAGCCCCGCCCCTCTGCTCTGCTCGCTCCTAAAATCTAATCCTTCTTTGTCATTTTTTCTCCTCCAAGCCACAGACCTCTTCCCAAGGGACCTCTCAGCCATGCTCCATATTTCGGGCATCACAGTCAGCCTGTACCTGCTCTCTGGCACCTCTCCCACTTTCCCTGTTTCCCTCTTCAAGACCACATGAACACCCTTCAGCTGCTGCTCGCACTCTCTTGTGTTACTCAGCCTTGTCCCCACAGCACTGCCCTATGTCTCCTACACTCTTCACTATTTCTTTTGGCTTCTGCCATATCTGCTGCTCATCCACCACCCAGCTCTGCACCTTCTTCTCACAAAACATCTCCCAAATCACTTTGGCCAACGCTTGGACATCGTTGGGGGCCATCCAGCCAGTCCTATTTTCAGAGAAAAGCCACACTCTGCATTTCCATCACCCTTTCAGAAGTATCAATATTTGATCTTCAATGTCTCTTGTAAAAACAACTCACAGTAACATCTTGTTACTAATGTACACAAATCATGGCAATGCAGAAAGCCAATACATAACAGGGATTAGTTCATGCTCCAGAAAACAGCAAGCATAATGCTATAAATACTAAAAGCACACGCCAGGTTGCAGCACTACTGGTAGCCACTAGGTTTTTCTTTTAGAAAAATCTCACTCAAAACACTAAGCAGTGAGTGCAACCCTTGCTTTTAGTTGCAAAGTATTATATAGCCCCAAACCATTTAAATAAATTGAGTAAAAGCAGGCCCTCAGATCTCCATGGAAAACACAGCCCTTAAAAGGAAACACTTGCTATTCTGTAAATCCCACATAACTTTTTCTCAAGGCACCAAATGAATGAGGGAACACAAAGGGTACAAACTACTGTTCAAAAACCTTTAACTTGGTAAAAAACATACTGTTATAGCATTTTTTATGAAGGTTTTAAAATTTAAAATGCATGACTGGGAAACATCGTTTACTATAGCATCAATAAATATTTGGTTACCAGGGCAGGAAAAATTTGTATATCTGCTTTTTTTTTTTTTTTCTGTAATAAAGGTGTTAATTTCCTGCATACATCGTGCAATCAAAAATTAGTTCCCACATTACATCACTAACTAAACAAGATATTCTGTGAGTGAGACCAGAAGTTAAAGCCCTCCCATTTCCAGTTTTTCGATTTGCTCTCTTCTACCTTTAATAAAGTGCTTCAGACCCAGTTTCCTTTGTAGAAACAAACAGATCATCGATCTCTCTGAGTAAGATTAGGTGTCATCACTTCTTCCTTCTTAGTGAAATAATAAAAGTCATGCTGCAGAGAAAAAAAATATGTTCTTTTAAACCTTATTCAGCCAGGAATAAAAACTGTAACCTTGGATGCCATGAGTGTGAAATGAAAACACACAGTTTCAAGTTACAAAGGTCTATGATATACACTTATTTTTCCTACAGATTTAGGATGGAGAGGGAGTGATTTCTATTCTGGATTAAAAGGATTCTGCTTTTCATTCATATTTAAATATAAAACCTATTAAAAGCCAAGTTAGAATACCACTGCTTTTATTTCCTAATAGAATGGCAACTTACCCTCATTTTTCACCATGCAGATTAAATGGCTACTTTTAAATACGATTCAAAGGAGCACTGCCACAAAAACTAAGTTAGAAAGAGGCAATGGTAATGTTCCTGCAGCCCATTGCTTAACAGATAAGTGAAAGCAGATCGTAATCTTATATTATCCTCCACATTTGTTTGCATTCTAAAAGCATATAAGCCTTTCCAAATACACTTCATCTCTTCAGTTTTTATAAAAGAAATTGACTCACAGCTGCCTTGTTAGGACCCACAAACAGGAGTTTTACTTGCAAGGCTGAGTGAGATTCTGTGCCTGCATCGATGTCTATTTTCTCACATTATTTAATCTTTCTCACTCTTGCTAGTAATTTCAAATTATCATTTCAAATAAAGCTTCAAGACACGGGGTCACGTATAGACTGTAAGATTGTGATTTACCAGCCCAACATTTTTAGCTTCTATACAGCATCCAGCCACAAATGAACAACAAAAATATTTTGAGTCCTTTTATTTTCAAAACAAATGCTTCATGTACCAGAATCTGTCACTGAGAAACAATACACACACACACATACATATACACACATACATACACACACCCTATTCTACAATAGTTGATGTTTGGGGTTTATTAAAAAGGCAGTAACTGCAAATGCATTTGATTATTTCTTTTGCGGCATGAAATAACTGGTTACCTTTCAGTGAAGGAGCCCTCCGTGGAACAAACCCTTCTGTGATTTCCACCTGCTCTTGCTGATGCTGTTTAACCAGGTTTCCTTCACTGCCAGCTCTCAAAATCTTTTCACCTAGCCTAATTTTTCGTGATCGGCTGTTAAAATCTTCCTTCCTGGACAAAGGCGATTTAGGAGCTGTATTAGCTGACAAAGGTCGAGCCAAGCGAGAGGGTTTGGACATTCTGTCTGTGCAGGAATGTACCTGCTCCAAAAACGATTTCTTAAAAAATCCTTCCCAGCTCACTTTCCAGCACAGAGACTGGGGAGTTCGTGTGTGCAGCGCAGCTGGATATGAAGTGCTGTGCTGCCAGTCCAATCAGTTTTAAACACCAGGCGTTGGGTGGTCACGCAGTTTCCCAGACCTGTGGAATGTAAATGTGTACTGGGGTAAAACAGATGACTCTGCTCTGATGCCGAGTCCCAACTGTGCTGTGGGGAGCAGATGCTCTTCCAGTGATTGTCTCAAGCTCCCGGCATGCACCAACGAGGTGCCGAACAGCACAGGAGCAGAAAGGGAATGCCCCACCTACGCAGGTACAACATGAAAAACCACCCAGGCACGGAGTTACCTCTGCGTGTGGGACCTTCCTGCATTCCTCTCCCAACTCTCAAACAAACACTGTCTTGTTTCGGCAGATTTCTTCACCGTGCAGCAAAACCGCAACACTTCAGCACTGTACGGTAAATGCCTGATGTCAAGGATCCGTTTGTCTTTGAGTTAAGCATGATGCCAGCTTAAATTGGATTAAATGATGCATATTCTCCTACCATTGTATTTTCTAACTCATGAAAATAAATGGAGGATTGACAGTGAATATCATATCTTCTTGAAAAATGGCCCAAATGCCTTCTTATTAACTGGCATTTCTTAGGAAATAACACTGCAGAGAATATTGCCCATTATACTTTCCTCTTTCACTGGTGCATATATACCTAAAAAACCCCTGGCTTCTTGCACACTACAGATAAACATGTTCTTTACTGACTCTCCAAATAAAAAATTCCTTACCTCAGGCTATATTATTTCAAACCTCAGTTCCTGGGTGCTTTTCTTTGAAAATGCTTGGGAAAAGCCTAACTTTCTCTGCCAAGGAAAATTCCAATCACCATAATTTTGGAAACAACTTCTAAAGAAAAAAACCACAGAGTAAACTAGGAAAAACATCACAGCTACAGTTACAGTAAAATCATCACACTGAATTTTAAAATGTATTTCTCAATATCCCAGGCAACCAATATGCTATATCAATAAGAGAGTATGAGGGACCATTTTATTTCAAAGCTAGAACGAACATAAGCAAATCAATACTACCAGAGCTCAAGTACTAATAGTTATTTAGAAGAAATGCTTAACAAGCAAAAAGACAGGAAAACATGACTAAATTATTACAGATACTCCTAATTTTCTGAGATGGTAATTGTGCAATGCAGTAAAATATTTCTACATGATATTTCCATATTTTTTTCAAGAGTCCAACACTAAAGAGGTAACTGTTTTATGCTTCCTCTATAAAGCATATTGTCTATTGCTTTGTTGTCCCATCTGGAAAGGGACAGATTAAGTGCACTACCGCAAGTATTGCCATGATATTGATAATATTGTGCATATTATTCTACCAAGACAGTAGGAGCTCTAAGTGAGTGGAAAGATGTCAACTCTCAAGGAGGGTCTTGATGGACAGGAGAGTAACTCTGGGCTGATTGGCAGGGCTCAGGCACAGCAGGTCACGTAGAATGAAGAAAAAGGAGTGAAACAAGAAGATAAATGGAGAGTTAATCACATAACTGGAGTGAGGAATGAGTGAAGAAGGGACGAAAAAAGTGAAAGTCAATAACTATGTGAGAGCTCAGTTGCACTGAGCCTAAGAAGTACTGTCATTACCTCTAAAGACCTTGAATCATTTTGCAAAAAAAATAATTTCCACTATAATTTCTATACCAAAAGCAAATACTCTGTGCTTAAGAAGAGTTTTTAAGACTCGCAGTAATGCCTCTGATACTTCATAGAAATATTTTAATTCTGCCAAACACAGGACATTTTTTATATAAAATCTGACTCTGACAACATAAACAATGCTGGTTTGGATTTCAAATCAATACTGCTAAGGCAAAATCCTACTGAGATTACTGCACATTGCACATTCATGTGAATCCTTACCACAGGGTGCTCTTGGAAAGAGCAGTCTCATGTGTGAAGTAAGAGTCTAACCAGATGGTCAGATTACCCATAAACTTAAAATAATTTTACTTCTAAGCAAAGAAAGGACATCACAAATTCAAGTTTTTCCTAAGGCTCTCTCTATAGCAACACAGCAACAAGAGATGAGGAAAATGAGGCATTATCCATCTGCTTCTGACAGAAAAAGTATGGACCCTAGGCCTTGTCCATTCACATGCCAAGGTGACACTTCCACACCATGAGACAGCAGCAACATCCTGATTGACATTTGGTTTTGACACGGAAGAAGGTCTTCGTCTCACAAAAGAGGCACAGCCATGCTGAAATGGGGTAAGTAAAACATATTCCTCAAACACAGAAAATTCCCAGAGTACTTCAGTCAAGTACAACCATTTCAGCAATATCTCGGTGTCTGAATAGCAAGCAATTAGGTGCCTTAATGGCATTATGTCATGTGAGAAGAGGCTGAACGAGCTGGGACTGCTCAGCCTGGAGTAGAGGACTCCAGGGGCTTATCCATGTGCATAAGTATATAATGTAGGGATGAAAGGGGATGGAGCCAGCTAGGCTCTTCTCAGTGCTGTCCAGCAATGGGAGAATAAGTAATGGCCACAAACTGAAGCACGGGAAACAAAAAACATAAGAAAAAGGTTTTTTATACAGTGAAGGTAGTCAGACACTGGAACAGGTTGACCACCTTCCAAATCTCCATCCTTGGAGGTAATCAACACTCAGTCAGGTGTGGCCCTGAGCAGCCATCTGTTGCTGAGCCTGCCTGAGCTGGGGGTTGGACTAGGTGATTTCCAGAAGTGCCGTCCCACCCCAACTGTTCTGTGATTCTGTATTATCAAATATATTCAGAACCTATTTATATTCTGAAAGCTTAAATATCTTTAACTCTGTCGAACGGTAGATGCTTCCTTCTTTGAAGTCTCGTCAATTAAACTATCCCAATCCTGATTCCCATTCTGGGAGGATTTCCTTCCTTTCCAGTTATTAGTCCCATTTAGCCTATTGCAGTCTGTGGCACAGTGTTTTCAGAAAATTTCTTGTTTGCTTGTTTCAAAGGCTCCAAAATGTGAAACTGGTGATTCCAGGCATGAGCATGGAACCTTTCAGAAAAAAGAAAAATCCACACCAAAACATAAACCCAGATTACTTATCTGATGGTGTTTCAGGCTGGATATAGACACAGTAAATCACTTCACTCATAAGATGAAACAGTACAAGATCATGTGGCCCAGGGTTGCTGCCAGCTGCCCACCACCCACATCCCTACTCCACAAGTCCTCTCCCCACCCCAGCTCCACTGAAGCCCTGGGTTCCCCCCAGCTTCAGGGCAAGTCCTTCCCTGCAGTCACTCCCAGCCATCCCGCCCCCTCCACCACAGGTTTCTAATGAAGCTCCTCAGGCAGCAAGTCTTTCATCAGCTCTCAGGCTTTCTGAAGCCCCAAGGTACTCTTTTGAACTACTTAAAAAAACCCACAAAGCAAAACAAAACCAAAAACCCAAACAAGAAGCCCAAAACAAAAGCAGTCCCTTTCCCCTTAGATTTCAGATAGCCAACTTCAGCTAGGTAGAGACATCATATTGATGTAACATACCATTAAGCAAAAAGCAGTTCAGTTTGTCAGGTTTTCATGAAATGCTGTGGAAAGTTTTCTAGTGCTTCAGCTGAATGAATAAACTCTGTCGCGGCATCACACAGGATAAATGAATATTAAGGGACCAGGACAGGCTATGCTTTTGAAAAATCACGTATATGTATATTTTTAGAATACTTTACACTTTCCATACGCAGTTTAAAATAACGTCCTATTAGTTTAAAAAAACGGGTTTCCTCTTTCCCACCTAGAAAATAAATAAATGCTGAAATACAACAACAAGAATTTGTTAAGAGTTAGCTAACAGAAGGCATTTTTACCATAGCATATTAAAGAGGTTATTATACTGCTATTAACTTAAGTAATGTTTGTGCCCCCTGGGATAAAAGAAACGTGACTAGAGATGTTATTAATCCAAACAAAGCATTTGTAAAGCTTGAAATTTCCTTTTTTGGGCATCCATGAAGTTCTAGTTTACATTCACACATAAAGTGCTGGGGAGGGGAGAGGACCCCTCACATGCGAACTGGGGAAAATTGGTAGCTGATGCCATAGGGTTTAGGATGTAGTGTTTTCTCAGCCTCACCAAATCCTCTCTCATATTTTAATGTGCAGCTATCTAAAGAAGAGATATAGAAACATGCATATATAAACATTTCAAATCCAGCAGACTGTTTCTGAACTATTGAGAGGCAACAACTGCTACATGAATAAATGGAAGTTGCAGGTGCGGAAGTTAAAACTGTAAATTAATGAAGTCTTCTCTTCACAAAATTGAGCAAGTAACCAGATGGCATAACATTTTCAGCACAAAATGAGAAATAAATGTATAGGCACCAAAAGACCACAATCAGTGATGAAAATAATTTCAGATGCAAGTCACAGATAGCCATGTAATGTGATAAAAAAAAAAAGTTTAGTGCTTCAGAGAGGTACATTTTCTAGTAACTGAAGCATGCAAAATTACTGACAACTTAATTTTGCAGATGTTAAAGCTTTCTTAGAACTATATGCCAGTGCTTTATTTTTCCATATATGATTTCTGAAATAGTTACATAGTACAGAAGGTGCTTCGTGTTCAATATATCGAGACCCATTTTAAAACATTTCACACAAACTTAAAAGCATTCTTCCTGGAAAAATAAACCATGCAAAAGGAACCTAGTCAGTCATTCAATGACAGGTGAACCCCCCAACAGAAAGCAAGCTGTAATTATGGCAAGTCCTGGTACTCTTCAATACGGTCTTAAAAAGAAAAGTCTCTTAAGGGTCTTGCTGTAATATAATAGCTACCTAGAAGATGCTATAATTAGAGTTGTCATTTCTATCAGGAAACCCTGTTCCAGAGATTTACTACTCAGCCATAAAAATTTAGTCTCAGCTCCAAGACTTAATAAAACAAAACAAAACAAAAATATCGGGGTGGGGGGGAAGCCTTCAGGTCTAGTTTTAAAACCTTTTCTTCAAGTTTTAGCAAATTAAACTATATCAAAACCTTTCTCAAAGATAAAATACTTTACAGCTGTGGAATCTGAACACCTTATTCTGCCCTAAAACCAGAAATATCACCAGTAAGGACAGAATTATTCTTTATTATTCTGTAACTTCTGCATCTTCTATCTGGCTTTGGCTCAAGACCTTCAAAGTCCTGTATTTGCCCGAATCCACAGGTCTGTGGCCTTCTAATAAAGTACTTACAGATATTGAACTACATAATGGTTACAGTTTTTCTAAGCCAGTACAGTTACATCACTACTATCCCTCATCCTCAGGGTGCCATTTGACAATGGCACTTGGATCCCTTCCCCACCTGAAGGGTTTTGTGAGCCTAAGCAGACTTGTACACACCTAACTGCTTTTACCCATGGATAGACATTGCAGAAGAACAAAGCAGTGGGGCATTTGGTTGTAAATACAGCCACTAATGTTTGAACTGTTTGCTAAGACTGTTGCTAAGATTACCAACTGGTGCCAACTGTGATGGCAGGCTTGGGTACATCACCCTGATGAGATAATGTTAATCACTAAGCAATTCCAGAAGGAGCAATCAGCTGTGAGCAGCTGCCCATGCAACTCATAAGTATTCTTTTTTTTCATAGAATGTTACCTTTTTCTTTTTATATAAACCACTCACAGAAGAATACAAAATTCAAATATTTATTCCATACGTAAATTACTGCTAAGCTCTACCTAACAGTATTCTGTGATTTGGCTCTTCTTGGTGCTATACTGTTTGGCTGTAATAACTAAAATGTATACAATCTCGATCCAAAGTTGTTTCACTTGTTCTGATGTTTTAATCAAATCAAGTAGGAACTTAGGCTCAATATGTTCTTAAAGGAATACCCTTTAGCTACAAATCACAGCAGGCCATTACCATTATTACTACTTAAATAACATGAATACTACCTTCCACATCTGCAGTTATTTCACATTAGGTTCCTAAAGCATTTTAAAGATGTGCACAAAAATATCTTTTGTCAAATTTATAACATTAGAAATTTCTTAATAAAAAAGTGTCCAAGTTTCAAAATATCTTCTAAAATTATATAAGTGAAGCTACCACTGGCTTAGTCTTTAATGTCACTGTAAAAAGGAGAGAGAGAGGAACAACATGAAACACTACACCAACATTTTACTCTGGAGAAAATGTTAGTTTCGATATTACTTGTTAATTTGTTTTAGCATAGCTGCAGCCTTTTCTAGCTTTTTGAATGGTCATTTTCAAATGACCACCTCTTAATAGAAGAATAACCTTTGAAAGAGCTCTAGCACATGAAAAATACAACATGGAGACCTTGAAGTATTACAGAAGACAAAATATGCCTTACAGAAAATCAGCTCATATGATGGTTTGAATAAAATATTGCAATGAAGAGAAGAGGAAACAGGTAGGAAGCAGGAACAGACTGAATATGCCAGAAGAAGAATGCAATCCTTGACTGGCAGAAACCTGCCCACAGAAGCAATTCCCAGACAAAGCATTTTCATTGTTGCAATATTGCTCTTTTATCCTAAAGTTCTACATCACTCACAAGGGCAAAAAATGAAATAGGAAAAGTAAGTAAAAGAAGTGGCTGAAAGTAGAAAAAACTTCAGGTGTGAAGGTAATCCCTTCATACCCCATGTGGAGAATTTTAACTACTTCTCATACAGCAAAGTCTCACCAATAACACCCCAGAATGGGTGCTGTAGTGGATGCTCTCATCAGGAGGAGCCAAACTATAAAGCAAAGATAACAATGGGAAAATAATGGTCATCCTCTGAAGACCATGGTGAGAAGGAATAGCTGACTGGGGCTGCCATAGCTCTGGCACTCTCAGCTGCACAATCACAGTCTGTTTCCACTACAGATGTAAGGAAAGATCTCCACAACTCTGTGGAAATGACAAGCCAAATAAGCAGATACAACACTTTTTATAATCAGGTATTATATACAGTAGCATTGTATATACATTATATACAATAACTAACTAAGACCAGAATTCGTTTTGAGGCTTTTACTTGAAAGCAAAAGTAATTAGCCAGAGTCACTGTCTAAACTGCAGACAAGCACAGAAAGATAATGTCATACCAGTCCAGTGCCCTCTTCTCAGGAGCAGCCCTGAGAGTGGTTACTTAGCCCACAGCAGAACAAAAATGTATTTGTTTGTTTAGAGAGATGAAATTTCTTTTTAAAGACTTATTAATGAATTTTTCAAGAAACTAGTCTGATCAGTTTTATGTGATTTTTTTTACTATTTCAGTGTTCAGGAAGAGACAAAGGGAGAAAATGTGAGAGTTGCATCTTTGCATGCATGTTTTTGACCACCACAGAAAAATCTCTTTCCTGTAAGTCCCATTTAAGATGTGCATCATCACACTACAGCAAGCTTTACTTTTTGCACGGTGATACTTAACTCAATACCACATCTGTGAAGCACAAGGTCCTCTTCTGTGTCAAAACTGCACGTGACTAGTGGTGATTTCA
>WEIS01097765.1:0-23461 GCA_013389965.1 Todus mexicanus
CTGTTGTTTTTTTTTAAAAAAGGCAAGAAGTGAAACCCAGAAGATCTTAATCAATGTTGTTCAAAGGACAAGTATTTGTTATTTTGCTTGTGTTTGTGTTAGCAGAGCATAGGGTCTTTCCTTGGTCTTGATCCCATTTCGGATTATAAGGCACTATAATAAAAAGAAAAAAGTCAGCAACTCTGCTTTGCCTTACACACAAGTATGATAGAGCATTTGCTTTAATTATTTTTTTTAAGTTTTCCTTTTATGTGTTTGACTCCACTTTTAGTAGGTGAGATTTAAACAGAACCTTACTGGTGGTATCTCAGTCACAGATGATTGAGCAGGGAATTATTAACCCAGCATAAGAGCTAACATGAGGATTACTGGAAAGTTCTTGCCTGCGTCTGCTTTAAGTGAACTGTGTTACTGCAAAAGCTGTGGAAAGTTAAAATTGCTTGAGATGGTGCCAAAGGAGTGTCAGTAGCCTTTTGTTAGACACTGACCACCTCAGGCAGGGCTCACAAAGAGAGCCTATTTTGTTTAAACTGAGGAGTGCTAGCTCTGTGCTCCCGAGTTACAGCCTAGCTACCTTCTCCTACAGCAGTGTCAGCGATATTAAAACCAATTAACAGTGTCTCTCCAAAAGCCTTCAGGAGGGAACTTGAGAGCGGTGTGATTTGGGTCTTCTCATCTTTAATAAGAACTTACTGCAAAGCTCCTGTAGTCTTCTGGACTATCTCCACCTGAATCGTAAAACTTGGTTTTGACCAAATACTGGTGGCTGACTCCTCCATATGGCTGGCACCTGGGTCATTGGTGCTCAACTGACATCTCTGCTGACGTTGAGCCCTTCAGGATTCATGTATCATTGAATTAGAGCAATACTCTGGTCCCTGGACAGTCCAGATGAACCTCCACGTATTAAGTAATGCAGAGCTGTGGTGGAGACATCTACGAGGGCCCTTGTGTGGTTGAGGTCTGTGGAACAGATCTCCACGACCAGCAGTTCTCTCCTCATTGTTGCTGAGAGATGCCCTTGCCATTACACATTCCTTCTCTGGTCAGCCCACATTGGTCTGGGGGATCTCAGACCTTGCACTGCTGTAGCAGAAGAGCAGAAATGCCATCACTTGCACTGAGCAATATGGTCTTCAGTGTGTTGTGACTAAACCTTTCTTATCCAGTCAAACTGGAGTTGAGAGGCTGGACAGCCCCTGTTTCTCATGCTGTCATTTAAAGCATCCTCCACTATAGAGGTTATGTCCTTGATGTCAATATTTGCAACATCTGGATTTTAGGTCATTTCAGGAGGAACTCACCTCAGTTACCAAACCCCTGGAGATAGAGCAAGCTGTGATATCAGCAGAACTAGGAACTGTTCTTCACTGTCTGCTCCTGGAGGGGTCAAGATCACCCTCCAGGAGACTGGAGGATGTTGAAACCTCTTCTACTGTTGTACTTTGTGATAGGAAATGTCTAAGTGGTGCCTGCAAGAGGCTGGTTACAGAGCCAATGAGGACCAGCTGGAGAACTGCACACCCTTGTTGCTGGTGGAGCTTGGTGCTCTGTGAGTGGAATATCCTGACACAAGTCTCCAAACATGAACACATTTTGTTGAAGCAAGCTGGTTGGTAGTGCTTTGTGACTTTCGACTTCTCTTTCCTTACCACCTCTTTTCTAGATTGATTAACCTCTGTCTTCAGCTTTAGTTTGGACAGTGTTGCCTTCTGGGCTGATTTTTTTGCATCACTGTCAGGAAACTGGCAGGGCTGTGCCTGAATTTGTGCACCTGTGCCTCCATGAACTTTGATGGATGCAGGAGTTTGTCACCGTTCAAGCTTCTTCAAGCTTGGCCAGCATCAATTCTGAGGGACTAGACAAGGACCAGGCTTTGTCTTAGCTGAGAGACAATGTCATCTATGTACAGAAGCTATAGATAGCCCAGGGTTAAATGTATGCTCACATAGCTCTGCTGCCCTCGGAGCAAGAGGCTGCGTTTTGGGAAAGGAATCTGTTGCTCTCATAATTCAGCAGAGAGCAACTTTGCTGGTCTTGCTGCGATGGCATGTCCTGCACCCTCCCAGAGGTCCTCACTAAAGGTCCTTTTTTCTCAGTTTGAGGGGCCGTGGTCACAGACCCTTAACTGGGTGTCACGTCTTGAAGTGGGATCTGGCTGCCTGTCGCTTCACTGATGGAATTTTTCTGACAAAGCGTATTTTCATTAGCCAAATGTATAGGCATTCATAGATGTTTCCTGGAAACATTCCTCAGATCCCTTGGCCAAGCACTTCCACACTTGGTTTCTTTTTCTCCGATGATAGCATGGCAGAGACACAAGTATTGCCAGTTACTTGATGGCTTATATATTCTGAGACGTGTAATAAATATCCTTATATTGCAACATTTTTCATGTTTACTTTATGTGAGCAGATCCCAGTATATCTTTGCAACTATTTTTGAAGTCAGAATACTGAGAGATCCAGTGTTTCAGTGTTTTAGCACATAAATAGTGGCAGTAGCATGAGACACACTCTTGTATTAGTTTGACCTTTTCAACGGCTTTTTGAAGCAGCAGATCCTAGGGAGTCACAGGCCCAGATATGCAGCTTTATGTGGATTCGTGCAGAAACAAATGTTACCCCAACCCCTTTATTTGTTGTGAGGTTTATTGTCACATCTCTTTTTCTTAGAACATACGTGCTGCTTCTGGAGAAGGCTCGGTGCAGTAGCTGTACTCTTAGCAAGTCAAAGGCTACCCTGCAGGAGTACATTCTCCTCAGGCACGTCTTACATAAAGTTACCTCCTTTCTTTTAACTACTGTGTATTGCACAACACCGTATTGTTATTGTATAGCGTTAGAAACCCTCTTTTTTGTGTGCATACCGACGCGTGTGAAGAACACTGCTGCGGTAAAAGCAAACAGTTCTTGCAACATGTTGTTAGGGCCGTCAGCCGCTGATGCAGGCGGTTGATTGAGTGTGCATTACAGGCTTTCCATCCCCCAGATTCAATAGCAGCAGCTGCCAGGGCTTTTGTCCTGGCTACGGTTGCAAAACTGTTCTCTGCCTGTTTCTTCACCCCTACAGCAAGCAGCCTGTGTGCAAGCTCTGGGTAGTGAGACTGTTTGTTCAGGGTGAGGCTCCAAAATCCTAATTTTGCACTCCAGCATCTGCTGCTTGTTCACTCTGAGCTGATTTAGCTGTGCCGCGTAACTTGTGTTAATTTATTTCCCTGTAAAAGTAGTAACAGATCAGAAATCAGAGCAGAAACTGAGCTCGCTGGAAGCTGGGTGGGTGCAAATCCTCAGTGAAAGGGAAAAGTGGGCAGCCACATGGCTGCAAACCATCCCGGGGGAATGCGGAGCCCGTCCTGGGCTGTGCTAATGTGCCTCTGTATTGACACCGGGTTAGAACTGTGCTGTGAATATTGAAGAGTTTCTTTTATCGTATTCCCCATGAGGTAATTCCTATGGAATAGCATCAAATCGCTGATGAAAGGGAAGCCCTTTATTTGCTTATTCTAGAGAGAGATGGCAATATAGTACAAGAAATGATCTGTAAATATGAGTTGTGAGAAATGGTCATGTTTGATTCAGTTAATGGAGATGTAGCAGAGACTTAGCAGATAAAGACTGACAAATGTTAAAGGGTCTTTAGTGCGGAATGAAATCAAATGCAAATTTGGAGAGGGTACCTCGTGTTCTTATCTGTCCCTATACAATACATCTTTAGAGGTTTGCAAACTCCCAAGGTGCCAAACCTGTTAGACCCCAGAACACCCATGTTTTACACAAATGATGCTTATGGCAGATTGTTGGGGTTTTTTTTCTGTTATATTGGGGTTTTTTCCCCTTTACAGCAGCATCTTTTGGCCAGCAATAATGCAAAATTCCCAGTTCTTTTCGAAAGCTAATGTTTGCCAAAACGGTAACCTCATAGATTATCTTCTTGTCAGTACGGCTTTTAACCACAGTTTTGGCAGAGCCTTGAAACATGCCCTTTCTCAGGAGAGAGTTGTCTGGGCTAGAAAAGCATTGGCATTAAAAAGAGGTTGTCATAGTGATTGAAACCCTCTCATAGACATTCCTTAGGAGTAGTAGGCTGCAAGATGCACCTTTGTAAGTCCCTTTTTTAAGTAAGGGACCCTTTAAATTGAAGAGCCTATTTCATTGTCTCAATGCAGATTTCTGTCACTTGTAAAACAATAGGACTCTGGAGTGCTGTTTGTGTATCAATGCTTATTTTAATTACTTTCTACAAGAAATGGCTCAATGGGAATTAAGTTCCAATTTCTTGCTATTGCAAGGCTCCCAGGTTTTTAGTTCTAAACCAGGATCACAGCTTGGTTCCCTAGATTAGTAGGGAAATATTCGAGGAAGACACTCAAACTGAGCTCTGAATGACTGGCTCTGAGCAGGCTTGAAAAGAACAGCCTGGGAAACCTTGTCGTGTTCAAGTTTGGTCTTTTGCCTGAAAAGTCTTAAACAAGGACAGGACATCACTGTTACCTCCGCAACAGGTAGATCCACACATATAATCAGTGTATTTGAGTTTGGACAGAACAATGTGCAGATAAAAAATTGGAGAATTGACAATACAAGTATATAATTTTGATACTAAATCTAGAAATACAGCATTTAATCAGTATGTTTTTTATATGGAGATGTAATTGCCTATTTGAATCACTGTTATATCTGTGCTATATTTCTGTTTACTAAAATAAGATGAGAAGGCACGCGTTTTTAGGATAGTGTCTTCACTCTGTAAAGTGAAGAGAAATCTATGCTGGATAATCTAGGAAAAGATGGGAAGAGAATTAAGCTAGGAATAAAGTATGTGCAGAGGGTGGGGTGAGGTTGTAGAAGTCTCCCGGCAATTATATCTTTCAGTGCTTGGAGTCTGGAGGTGCCTTATTCCATACACCTACATTCAGTTCTTTCATAACGCATGCACACACAAGGAATATTAATTAGATGAAAACTAAACTCATAACTAGCCCAGAGCCATCTCTTAGAAACCCTGTTTGTTTTTTTTTACCTGGCTGCCCAACAAGAAAGGTCTAATCCTGAGATATTTGGAGATGGTGGCAGAATGAGAGGTGTTGATGTGAGCTGCGCTGGATTTCAATGCCTATTCTTGCAACAAAATTAACCCTAAATTCCGATCCTGTTGGGATTAAAGGAAGAGACAAAGAAAGAGACCTTTGGGAAGATCTTGTTATTTCTGGAAGTACCCAAAGCCCTGCTGGGAACGGGGCCTAATGAGAACCTATTATTGTTTGTATTGTTCTCTCTGAAGTCAAAGGGACTTCTGCAATCGACTTGAAAGGAGCAGGACCTGGGAGCCACTTATTTTACTTTCATCCCCTGTTTGAGAGTTCATCTGTTCCAAAGTAGTGACTACAAGGTTTGTAGGTAAGGGAAGATCCATCTGAGGGAGAAATGGGCCATTTTTTTATATTGCATCAGTATCTGGGGAGTTGGGCAAAGCTGCAGTGTAGTTTACATCTGTCTCACTGTGGGTACGTCTACGTTACTATTTTAGTTCAGATCAAAAGCGTGCTTTTGAAGCAGATCTACTAATCTTTCCTGCTTACTCCACTATGATGTGCATCATGCAGTTGCCTGGACGCACAAACTGGGCTCCTCCCAGATAAAACTAGTCCAGAGGGTGCACACTAACCACTGTCAACCAGTCCTGGAGACTGAACCAGGGCAGGTGAGACCAGGAACACCTGAAATGTGTCCAGAGAGGTTGGCAGTCCCTGCTCTTTCACCTTACAGATCCTATTGCACTGTTGTGTCTGTCATGTGCCTGTGCTGCCACAGCAGCCTGGAGGGGAATATGTGTTCCACTTCGAGTTTCCCAGTTGTCCATCCTTGCCTGGGTGTCAAATTGTAGCCTGGAGCAAGTCCGCAGGGTCTCGCTGGGTAAGGAAAATCCACTGGAGGGTCAC
The DNA here is from genome assembly GCA_013389965.1 of Todus mexicanus. Taxonomy (NCBI): domain Eukaryota; kingdom Metazoa; phylum Chordata; class Aves; order Coraciiformes; family Todidae; genus Todus; species Todus mexicanus. The sequence continues at coordinate 5,942 of WEIS01097765.1, forward strand.
TGAACTTGCAAGACCTTTGCTAGCAGGAGATGGGTTCTGTCGTTTCAGTGTGCAGCACGGCTCACCCGGTGTTTACCTTCCCATGCATTTGGGATGCGGCAGCAGGTACCGGGTTACTGCTTTCGTAGCAAAGTTTTGCCTTCCACATAAGCAGCTGACTTTAAATACTTATGGAATATTCCTGGGCTAACTGAAATATGTTTGATAATTATTTTTAAAGCAGCACAACGTGGTCAGGCTTGGAGTTACACTTGGCAAAGTGACTGCTACGGGTGAACCGAGGTTGAAATAATGTTAGAAACAACTTTTTGTCTGCCCTTTCTTGAAAGCCCTGATGTTAAGGAGGACCAAAATCTGGATCCAATTCAGAGGTCCTCTTACATGTTATTGTTCACACCAGAAAGTGCTGTAAGCGCTTACTCAAAAATCCTTAAGGAAGAGAAATAAAGGCATTGGTCAAAAATTGCTTTAACATTCCCTTTACAGTGGGTCCCACCAGCTACAGATGTCTCTGCAGCTGCAGTTTCAGCCTGGCGACTTTCTTGGTCCACCTTCCCCAGGGTTTATTTTGTGCTGCAGCCTTTTCATCCTCGTTTCAGCCAGGCGGGCGTTAGGGACCTGCGGGAGTGCTGGGTGTGCACCATTGTCCCCAAGTTACTCATCAACTGGAGGGGCCGGCGGGGCTCAGGGGGCGCCCGGTTACTGTGGTTACTGGCGGCATCGCGCTCCGCTTGTAAATGCGATCTTTGACCGTAGCCACCACTCCAGAGGAATTTTCACAGCTCCCGGAGAAGACAAAACTCCAGGAGTCGGGATGTAAAAGGTTATCTGATACAAGGCAGATGAAGCGGAGGCTTGTTCCACAGGAAAGCAAATCCCTCTGGCTCACAATGAGGGGAAACAAAGTTTTTAAGTTGCAGACGTGTTCCCTTGCAGCTATGGTCTTGTTAAATTTGTTTTCTCTAGCTATGCACAAGGGTCGTGCACAGCGGTAGGGGTTTGGTCATAGGCTGTTGGCTGTTTGCACAGGTATAAGGTCACTCAAGATTGTTCTTGCACTTGTCTGTTCACGGCAAGAAAATTTTAATGAGCCTTTCATCGGTAGTAGCCAGATCGTATCTGCTCCAGGGTATCACTCCTCTGGCCCCAGCAGAATTAACGCATTGAATGCCCTGAGCTACAGGCTGAGCTTGCTGAAAAGGAGCCGAAGACTTTGTCTGCGTAGTCACAGCAACAAAACCGCAGAGGAACTATAAGTTTCTTCAGGATCTCACAATAGACGTGGTTTAGCCTGAAAGGTTGCGGTCACCTGCCTGTGGGAGGATGTTCTTGGTCGGGACTCTTTGCTTATCTGCTACAAAAAGATATGTCACGGGATAACAGAAATCGGGGCCAGAGCACTGGAGACACGATAATATCACTTTGTTTACCACTGTATTTGTCTTACAGTCACTGTTGCATTACTTTAACGACTCTTTTTCAGAGGAGTTTGTATGCATAGACCACATGTATCTATCCTGCGTCACATCATTTTTTACTTGAATTACTTAAAATGTTTTGTTTGGAGCATGGCTTTACTGGGGGAAGGGGCTGGTACTCCTGAGCGCTGCCCTGCCTGAAGGGGAAGCGCAGGAGGTGTAAGTGCTGGGCTTGCTCCCCCTTGCCAGGGCTCTGCCCCCTCCTATGTGCTTCAGACATTCACTCCAAGCTCTGCTTACAATTTCGGGAGCAATCCCTGCTTCTTCTCACTCCTCATATGTACAGGTTCAGGTCTTCACTGCCCTGTTCTTTCAGTACTGACAAGGAAAATGTGCCAGAACGTACGCAGTTAATAAAAACACCCACGGAATTATTGCCTGCCTGAATTTAAAATCTGGGTGATGGCCCTGAGCAGATCCTCGACTCGTATAGTGGGAAGACGGCAGCTTGCTGCCGACAGCGAACGTCCTGCCCCTGCTGGGTCAGAGCAGGAGAAGGGGTGACAGTGGCACACTGTATTGGCTCCTGGTCCCAGAGAGGACATGAAGAGGCAGTCTGTTTTGGATGATGTCAGGAAAGAAACCAAAGGAATTAATGCAGTTAAATCTGTATCCAGTTTGTTCTCAGTTCCCTCTTTGCTTCTGTGGGAAGGTCTTAAACCAGGTATGGTTCAGCAAGGCCCAACAATATCGGTTTTGGAAGATGCTCTCCTTGTGTCACTTTGGGACCTGCAAATGCAGAGCTTGAGAGGTGCTGCAAGGAGAGACATCCCATGGCAAACAAGCAGGTAAAGGCAGTCAGGGTGGTGCAGCAGGCGGGGGCTGAGTGCCACTGCAGGATTACTGCCCCATATGGAGGTGATAGGCCAGATACAGTTTCACCAGGGCTTGTACTGTGGCATGAAAGGTTCTTTTTAGTGCAGCCAAGAATCCCATTAGCCCTTTCTTTTCCTGAGCAACCTGTCTCCTATCCATTGGCAGTATGTTTTGGTTACCTTGTATTATATAGTGTGTTTTATGTGGTTTAGCTGTAAAATGCATCTCTTTACGTTTACTCACATTACAGTGAAGTCCATCACTTCACTATGACCAGCTCCCGTGAGCCTTAGTCACGCAAGTGTGTCCTGCCTGGCTCCATGGGTCTGTTCCCAGCAGGGAGGTGAGCAGGATTTGGCTGCTAATATGACCACAGCTTGCCCAGCACAATCTGCATTACTAGGGGCATTAAACGTATGGAAGAAGAGATTTGAGCGGTCTGGGCTGTGATACCTTAAAGCCTGCAAAATTGCAGTGCTATGTTGATACTTACATGATGTGTTTGATGTTACAGGAACTATTTTGCTCCTACCTTCTAATTTTTTAACATCTATACCATTTTTACAGACAGAAATTCCCCACCTCTTCCCCTAGAATACACTGAGAAAGCAACTCTTCCTGTGCCATAAATGTTATAATACTGTCTATTTGTACCCTCTAGTTCTGTAATGTCACATCTAGGACAACTAGGTGTTTGAGAACAATTATTCATTACTTTAGTGGAAAGAGCACCCCAAACATCCAAGTTTTATATAATTAAAGTTAAAATAATAGATATTAAGCAATATTACTCTTATGTCATAGCTTTTCCTGCATTAGAGGAAATCTGTCCTATGGAAAACCTTTTATCTGTGTGTAGAAGTATCTTAAACCTGTTTATAACCTTGCTGAATTATGTTTGAGTAGTCCTTCTGCTGTGAGATGTAAAGACTAACCTAATTTTGCTTTTTGATGAAGCTCCTTTAGTTCCCGTGTAGATACCAACGGCTTACAACTCATCCCGCCATCTCACATCACCACAGAAAGTGGACTCTCCAATGATGACTCGCAGAATAAATTGCTTTGAGAAACTGTTGGCAAACGGACTATTGCAATTAAACAATTTAGAACAGTGCTAATGAGGATAAATTTGCAGGAATATTTGGTGTGATTCACTGTGGGTAGCAACGATGGCCTCTGTTGTTTCTAACCAAAAGACTAGAATACGTGTAATTTGGTTTCAGGCAGTAAAACAGTTTTCAGGTATAAACAGGTCAATTCTCTGTAGAGCTCAGAGACACAGAAGCTTATTATAATAATTTTCAGGTCTACAAATTCTGTCTAGCCCTCATAAACATCTCTCTGGGCACCAACACTGCAAGTTCTTCCCTGGGTGAGCTGTCTGTTCTTCCTTGAGCAATTTCATTAACTTTGCTCCAGCCGCCCAGGTAGGAAGAGGTTTGCAACACTAGGTCAGCAGTTTGACTTCCTTTCCCACAGGCTGCTGGAGTTTATTGTAACAAACTGATTTTTGCCATTTTCCATTAATTTTTAAGGGGACAGGCTGGTTTGGGTAAGCAATCTAGACCCTCTTTTTGTATGGATTGTTGTTGCACTCTTTTCATAGGGGTATGGGGGTTTTGTAACATTTTTCCTCCTTTGAGGTCCGTTCTTTTTAGAGTGGTTATTTTGGTAAAAGCCATACGCTTGCAGTAGTTCGCATACCAAAAATGCAGAGGTCGCTTGTACAGTGCTACCGTTAGGTTTCCGTGTGTCACGTATTTGTCTCCCTGTCGGATTAATCATTCTTGCTACACCACCAGGAACATCTGCCAATCTTCTCTGTGCTGTCTGGCAGCGTCATTAAGGATCTCAAATGCCTGTAAACACCTTGGGGCTGGGGCTGTCTCTGACTTTCTTCTTGGCCAACGCAGTGCATTTAGCCAGTGCTTAACCAGCTACAGTTCTTATGTGGGTACTCATAAAAAGCAGAAAATTCACGGTCTCAGTTTGAAGGATTTGGGAACCAGCCTCTCCCACAAAGGTCATTGGGGCAGGGAGAACTTGGACTTTTCCATGTCAAGCGTTTAATCTCCTGAATGGCCTTTTTATTTCAAAAAAGAGCAAATTATCCCACTGGCTGTTGTTACTGCAGGATGTTCCCAGGTTCTATTCTGCGCTGCGGTTTACTGGTGGAAAGGTATTTGAGGTCCTGGTAATTTTGTTTATTTAGGTAGGAGTTTTTTGTATGATTGCTTGGGGGTATCAATGGGTTCTTTTGTTTTTCTTAATTTTGTTTTATACATGCAGCATAGGCTGTTGGACAGATCAGAGGTGCAGTTTGCTCTTGATACGTGCACTTCAAGTGACATTTCCAGTGGCAGTTATATTAAAAAGAAAGCAATCAAACTTAATAGACACAATCCTTCCTTAGGGTATGATTGCTTTTTAAAAGGTGCATTGATGGAATATGCCTTCTAATCTAGAGATACCTCCAGGAGAGGATAAAACCTTGACTCTATAGGTGGGAATGCAGAGGGGTGGGGCTGGCAGTCGCTGGGGCTTTGACTGCAGAATGAATGTGGAGTGGGATGCGTGGAGCTGTGCATCAGGCAGAGCTGCCCTGAAATATGAGGTTTCCTTTCCCTGTTGGGGTGGCTTTTGTCTGTTTTTGGAATGCGACTTCCTTGGATTGAGCATAAGTCAAATAATCTGTGATTGATAGCTATTATTAGTGCTTCTGTCGTACAGTTCAGGGATGGTGTGAAGAGTGGGCAACTAGGAGCCAGATCTGCCCCATCTCAGCTGTATCTTTTCCGTCTACATGTGGCACCAGTGCTTCAGAAATGGTGTAAAGACTTTTAGTGGACAAGTTACATACTTTTTTTTCTCCAAATCATGTGCAATGTCAGGTGTAGTTTTCTTGGGGTTATTTTCTCTATGGAAAGTATGTTATGTTTTCTGAGTTGCCTCAAACAATTCACTTCAGTTACCCAAGTCACGGGATCGAGAATATGAGGGACATATATAGTCCTCTTGCAAATTTGCTGAGGTCAGTAGAATATTTCCTACCTGACCCTGTGAGTTGACCTTACAGAAAATGCGGGTGCCTTATCTTGACTATGAGTTCCCTCAGGGTAAGTGACATGCACTAGTTAACTGCAGTTAAAGTAAAACAAAACCTCCTTCCCATGAATTCAGATCCCAAATACTCTCCTAAACATCCTTCCACTGGCTTATATTGCCAGTGCTAGCGTAGCTCTTGCTGACAGAATTCCCAGCGCACCCTTGTTAGACTTTTCCAATGGATGTGGACCATGATCTAAGAACAGGATCTTTACGTGTACCCAAATACAGGTAAGGAAAAAGGACTGCAGCTGTAGCTCCCAGAAGAGTTTATTTTCTTGTTTCACTGTAGGTTTAGGTCGGTCTGTTTTCCATGGCATGCAGTGCGCCCAGTTCTGATAGTGTCCAGGCTTGCATTTGCTTTGTGTATTTTTCTGTATAGATTATCTATATATATATTTGTGAATGTATCAGTATTGTATTACTCTTATAAATAAGTTTAAAACTCAATAGAACTTCTTAAAGCAGTGACATAAACTGCGGTGTTACTAAAAGACATGAACACGTTGCCTCGTTCTTATATTTAGCCCAAATTACACTGAGCAGAGTGAATTAGTAGAACTTTGTGGATGTAATGAGTGTATTAGCAGCCCTAAAAAATAGGTTTGCAAATCAAATCCTCACTCATGCACAAGAAGGTTTGACTTGCAAAATTAGTCTGTTTGATTTCACACAGCCAGCAAATTTGTGAAGTATATAAATTATTGGCCTTTCAGCAACTCCTTTTTCCTTCTTTCAAATATGTCATATTTCCTAATAGTTAAGAAGTTTTCATTCTAAGTACAGACACTTCATACGATAAAATCATTTAGCTAGCTGTGGACTCATAGTTAGCATTTTCCTGTCCGTTCTTGGTAAAATAGATGCTCGGGTTTCCAGGAGATTTGCATTGGCGCAAATCACTGTCCAGCCTCAAAGGGGCTGCAGGTGCCTCCTGCACACAGACTGTGCATCTCTTCCTCTCTCCAAGCTGCTCTTTGCTCTGAGCAGTCACAACATCGTCAGGATGGCAAAACAGTTTCCTTGGCAAGGGAATAGTACTGGAGACAGCCTTTTCTTTTTCTGGTGTGAAACTCTTGCAAGCAAGCACACTTACCGGTTTTCTTCATGCCCTGCCACCTGAAGCTCTGCTATTTCGCAGGAAACTGTTTCCCATTTTAAGGAGTATGTTTGTTTCTTCTAGAGAAACTTCAGGATCCCCAATCACCAGTGTCATTTAATGGCTTACTTTTATAGCACAAAGAGTAAAATACCATTTTTTAATTATTATTTTTATTTTTATTTGGATAAACCTCATTGTGTTTTTTTAAGGCTTAGCGCCTGTTTTTTTGAATACGTGGCATTGGGGAAAAAAAATCATTAACATTCAAATATTTTTGTAAATTAATTCTCCCAGGCAGCAAACAGGGAGAGCTAATATTCTTACATTAGCATGGAAGTGCCTTAAGCCTTTCTTCTCTCTCCTTTATTGATACCATCTGAAGTCTATTTAGAGTCAGGTTCTAGAGTAATTAAGCCTGGATTTATATGGGTGAGCTGTTGCTAACTAGCAATCGCACGCAGTTTACACCAGTCCAGCTGACACCTCTCTTCATGGAAACCAGTAGAGTTACGTGATTTACGTGGGTGTCACTAGAAGTGTACATCCCCTTACAGCAAGCGCTGTTTAAGGAGGTCAGGGGCTTACCAGATTCGAGCACAACAGGCTGGGTGGCAACCAGTAACTTCCATAATCACTGGAGCATTCCTGTGCTTTGCTGCGAAGCCTCTTCTCCACGTACAGCACGAATTGGGTTAACCCTGGCCATAAAGCTCCTCTGACAACTTGAAGTACTGCTGTTACAGCTAATGGGACTTGTCCCTCCTAATCCTTTAGATCACTTTGAGCATCTTAGACTAAACTCAGGAAAAAAAAAGGGGGGGGGCGGGGGGAAAGCCAGTGTTAAGCTAATGTTAAGGGTCTAGCTTAAACTCTCAAGAAACAAGAGGATTTGGCATCATTATCTCTGCCTGTTGTTCCTGGGTATTACTGCAGTTATGATCCCTTGTAAGAAAGACTCTGACCTGCATGAGATTGAGAGCTTGAATGAAAAAAATAAACCACTTTAATATGCAAATGTTTAATAGTTTTAATACAAGCTTTCCCAACCTGCTGCAATTTCATTTTAAAATCACGTGTTGTTATGAAAAAACCATGCTGTGACGGTTGTACTGCTTTTTAATAGAGTCCTAGGGCCTAATTCTGCCATGTTTGCATTAAGCAACACTTTGTTCCAGGAGCAGTCATGTGGCTATGACCAGGAGAATGTTACTGTACACCATGAGTAAGCAAGTGACTTAATTACCTGGTATAAGATTCTCATTAGTATAGAAAGAAATAATTGACCTTTCCCAAAGTCTGACACCTGAAGTTTAGCAAAACTCGATAAAGCTGATTTCTGTCTAAAAGTCAAGAGTATTCACTGAGTATTGGCAACTCCTTGTAAAAAGATGGTGGGATAAGTTGGCCAGAGCTCTGGAAGAAGTGTGGTATGGCTGGAGCCTGTACCAATCCCAGGGATGGGAATTTTTCGTTACACTTGGCAGAGAGCAAGATAAAGATCTCTTTGCTGAGCTCTGAGGGACCAGTTAAGCAACTCTGGTGTTGGTCTCATTCTCGTGGTAAGCCTATGGACTAAATGTGCAACTACTTCAACGAGTAAATGGTTCTAAACGAACACTGATGAATTAAGTAACCTAATCCTTTGCTGTAAATAATGTCTGTGGTGTGCCGTATTTTAGCATGTTGAGGGCTGAAGAGATTGTAACAGAAGAGTGAAGTCTGCTCTCCAAGGACACAGAGCAACAGTCTGTAAGCACACCTCATTTAGAGGGATCTTAACTGGGCATTAATATGTATATACTTTATTTGCTTTATTAGCAAAATTTTCCTTTCAAGTCTATTTACATACAACACATTAATTGCCTTTCCTCAGATTTTCTTTCAGAGGGAGTGGCAAGAACCTCTAACGACAAAACTCTCTCAGGGTGTTATGTTTGCAGGTAGCTCCAAGGAGGGGGTTAGATGCTGTAGAGTTTAATCTCATCAAACTGCCATAAAGAAAATCTTGTTGCTCACATGATTATTTTTTCTTTCTTTTCGGGTGTCCTTCATTGAGTGTGATAGTGTTTTTGTTTGAAATATGTTTTGCTGCCATGTCGATCTCTGTGTTGGTTGTCACTATAATGTGAAGCTGTTGAGCTGGATTCTCAGCTAAGATCTCTTCAGACTCCAGAGTTGCATGTTCTTGGATGCTGATTTTGAAGTTGAAGGCCAAGGGAGCAGAAGATCTTGGTGTATACTCACACAGACCTAGACTGACTCTGACCAGGACGGCTACTAAGTGCGCTGGGTGTAACCTTGGTGTGGTGGTTTCTTGAACCTCAGGTCAGGAGAGCCACAGAAAGCAAATCTGGGAGAGACAAGATGAGTAGGGATTATAGGGTGGAGATTTTGGCCTGGGAAGGAAGAGTACTCTCTCCTTAAAAAAAGCAAATTACATGTGGTTTGCTTATGTTAATGGAATTCATTTGGTGCACTGAAAAGATTTAGAGCAATGACATTTAACAATTTAGCTTCCAATAGTTAAATTGTTTTAATGGCGTGAGGAATCAGGATCTGCCTCCTTTTCCTCACTGACTCCTTTCTAGTTTGAAGAAAAGTAGGTTGCCTTTCTTGTCTCCTCCACCTACTGTATTGCAGGTAGCACTGTAGCACATGCCACAGTGAAGAAATGCTGCCTGGAAATGTTCTGGCAGGACGTGAGCCCAGGAAGAGCAGGGACAGCCATTAGTTGTCAAGCATTAGAGTTGCCTTTGCTCCCAAAGTCACACATCCTGAGGGTTACACAATCTGTTGGTTTGTTCATGGTCTGAAAATTTTGTGTGACCAGGGAAGGCCATAATCTATGATTGTTTGATTAATAAATACCATCTCAGTGACTTTCTTTGACTTTGTCTGCAATACTGAAGACTGCGAATGCCTATAGATGCTATGCCTTTTTGGTTGGAATTTTTATTGGGGTCTTACCTTGGCCTTCAGAGAAATGCAGAGGGAAAAAAATGTGTTCAACCATAAGACATCTGCTGAGACAACTTACTGCCTGAGTTGCAGGCATAGTTGTGTTCATACGCAGTGTTGCTATATTTGCTTTGCAGTATATATTAGAAATTTTGTGTAAGGTTGCTGCAATACAGTATACACCAAACCTACCACACCTTCTGCGTAGTGTGGCTGTCATGCAGAAGATTGCAGAAGATTTATTCCTTGTGCCACAGAAATATCTCAAGTGGTTCTTGTTCCCACACAAGGGAAACACATTTCTTATTTCATTACTTCTGCATTCTCCAAGGTATTGAGTGAGGACTCTATATCAGGAAGCATCATGGTGTTGAAAAGTAGAAGATAATGGAAGGACAAAAATATGTTCCACTGCAAAGCAGGAATCCCTCGCTTCTAAATTAAACAGAGAAAGAACTAATCTGTAAATTCCCTTTTAAAACTTTCATCTATTAAAAGATGATTATTTAAACAACATAGTACAGGAAGTTATGTAAAGATTTTGATGATGTGCCATGTACCGCTTTCAATTATTAATAGAGAACTCTTTCAGTATTTGTATTTGCTGTTTTCATGAGTAAGTGTTTTCGCATGAAGATGATGAGTGAAAGCTATGAAAGTTTTGGCAGAGCATGTTGCTCTGGCAGATGGATGGCCCCAGGCCTGCTCAGGGCGGCTCATCAAGTAGGTGCCCGTTGCTCCTGCGGTGTTGATGGGAGCTGCTTGGAGGAAAAACACTGCTTGACTTCTCATCCTGGTGGCAACCATACTGCTGTGATGAATACTGCAGTAAAAGAGCTCAGTTTATGCCGCTTTGAGTAAGAGCTTGATCATTCGAGCCTTACTTCATCAAATTGGTCTTCTTAGACCAAAACTAGAGGTCATTGCAGAGCATTTCTCTGAAAAGTAGCTCTTAGAAGGGTGGGTATGAGTTGACTCTTCTGTCATGGGCTGTAGCTTCTCACAGTTTAGGCCTTGCAGTGATATGTGTCAGACGTGTGAAGATTTCTAGGGTCGAAAGAGTGGATTGACAGAAAAGTCTTTAAAGTGGAGGTTTATGAACCTTCTGTATCATATGTGGAGATAGATGTTTAAGAACTGAAGTGGCCACACACATCTGTGTTACACGTTTTAAGCCACGTATCAATCTCCCAGCCAAGTGCATGGGGAGATGTAACTGTCCCCTTTGGTCACCCCTCATTGTTTTCAACTCAAAATGTTAGCCACTGCCTTTTTTGTGCTGCTTTTATAAACCTTTGGGTAGGAGCATTCTCGGCATTGTTGGATGTTTTGGGGGAAGGCAATTCCACACATTCTTAGCTTTGGGAAGTGTTCAGGCAGAAAGGCGTGAGCTACCGTCAGATGATTTATCTTTGTTCCACCAGAAAAGGGACACAAGACCTTAAACAGCTACTGGCTGTGTAAGGCCAGAAAGTTATTTTACCTGGAGTCGTTTAAGCCCAAAATAGGAATTGTGACAACTTTGCATACTGGAGAGGTGCACTCCTCTTTAGAACCACAGGCATTATATACTTGCATGTTAATTTTGATAATGCAGTAATGGGGAAAAGTGTAAAAGGGAGGGATTTACTTTCAGGAGAAATGTTTAGACTGTGAAGACTTAATATGTCAAAATGTTGAGTACTTTGTTCAACCTGGGAGGTCTTTACCTTTGTATTCATAACAATGGTCTTCTCCAACCTAGAATCTAAGTTCATTGATGTTCTGTTTTGGGGAGTGAAGAACTTCCTTTCTGTGATGCTGAGAGAAAGAAAACACGCTACCTCTACTGAGATTCCCCTTTTATTAGATCCAAAGTCAGTTACTGGACATCTGGCAGTATGTTCTTGGGTTATTTATAGCAGAAACCTTGAATTTAAGCCCCTTTTTTATTCTACTGGATATACTGTGTACTAGAAATTGGCTAATTTAAATACTGTAGTTGTAAAAGGAATATGTCATATCTTAGCTTCACTCTCTTTCAGAAAGCACTGGCAAATCAGATAGGCAGTAAATTGTTTTACTTTGCTGGTGAATTCAGCAAGAACTATCTACGAAGTCATCACACTTCTAGGTTTTCTTGGACAAGTCTCCTTTCTCTTCCTAGCTATTTTGTCCAGGCAGAAAAACAGGACTGTGGCTATATGAAAGTGCATATGGCAAGCGCTTAGATACTTTAACTGAGTGAAAATTATGCCTAAGGAGATATTTGATAATTAGGCTAATTAAAAGCAAACGCTAGGGCAGATTTACTAAAGATATTTATGGAAGTTGTTTCTCTGTATAAACAGACAGAAAGAAGTAGGACAAGAAAAAATACAAAAATAATTGTAAAGGGCGAACCTCACTATAATGTACAGCTCTTAATTTTGCTTAGGCTTTTCCTCTTACTTTAAGCAGTTACTGGACATTTCCACTCAACAGTGATGCAAAATGACCCACCTTCCACATCTGTTTCACTGTCGTATCAGAACAAGAGCTATTGAAAAGGATGAAAGCTTTATTTTGTGTCCTTCAGACCTGAACAGTAACTATCACGGCTACTACTTTGGCTTTAAAGATATCACTACTGCGAAGACTTGTCTGGTTTTAGGTACATAGTTTTCTGGGTGATAGTCTTTTGAAGTTTGTGATGGGATACTTTGCACAAACATGTCCATGAAGTGTTTCCAGCCCTGGGTCATGATAAAGCCTCTTCAAAAGAAATAGAGCAGTGTATTTTGTTCTGGTTCACAAATGTGGGATTGAATAACATAGTGCAAACCTTTGCTGCTTGGAGAATCAGGAGGGAAGCAGCAACGTGGCCCTGGAGGGAAGAGAGTCATGATGTACAGAGCCTCGAGAGTGTGAGGTCTCAGGGCTTTTGGGATTTTATTCCAAAAGAAGTAAAGTACATTTTCTTTTTGAGACAAGTCAGTTTAATTCTGACTTCCTTCAAGCGGGAACCATGGGCAGAGCGAGGAGTTGGCTATGAAGCAAAGCAGCCCCCCATGGTGGGAGGGGGAAAACTAAGGGAAGTAGGAGGGAAAGGCAAAATCTGTCTGTTGTGGGAAGCTGTTGGTGTGGGACAAGCTTACTTAATCCTGAAACTTTTCCTTTCCTGACTGCCCCAGAATTCCCTCCCAGCCCTCCTGGGTGAGAAATTCCTGGAACCCTGAACCTGGCAGGCCGTCTATCTCTGAAGGCACAGAAATTCCTTTTTACAGCTTTCTTAAGAGACAGAATACATGGGAGAGTGGGAGGGAAGGAATACATGATGGATCTGGCGGAACTTCTTGTGTTTCCCAGCATTTGAAGGACACAGGAGTTAAACTCACTGCTTAGAAGATACGATTGTCAATATACGTGTTTGTCCTCAATCCATACACGTATGTGTGTATATATATCTGTATGCATTTATGTCTGTCTACGCAATATATAGTCATCTATTGGGATTTTATTTTTATTTGGACTAGCTGGAAAAGAGTGAACAAAAATTCTTGAGTTAAAAAAAACATCCAAACAAACAAAACCATTCCTATAAATGCAAAATTGTCATGTTCAGCATCTGCAGCTGGAAATGGTTCACCTTGAAACTTGGAAGTGAAAACACATTAAAACGAAGGACTGTGGGGAAAAAAAGCAAAAAAAAAATCATAACCCTTGAAATGTACATTCAATTTTAGAGATTTGGGCTTTAATATTGTAAGGAAGGTGAAGGCATTTGTCTTTTTGCAGTGTATATACAGGTGTCTGCTTTGAGTTGCAGTAGTATAAACCTCATCAGAACCACTGGGATCACTTCATGTTGACATTTGTGAACGTGAGATTACTATTCAGCTTGTGATCTCTTAATGTTTTAGCTCCTCACCAGAACTCAAATCCACAGGTAAAACACATTGATATTTTCCTGTGAAAGTGTGAAGTCACAAGGGAAAAAAATGAATGCGTGGAATGGTGTAGTTAAAGTTGAAAGCTAAAGGCAAAATGTGTGAAGTACTAAAACACAGATACTTAGACTCAGGTCTGCTTCCATTCTAGCCAATGCCAAAACTTCTATTGTTTTCACTGCGAGTGGGGTTAAGACTTTTATTGATAACATGCCAGTTTGAATTCCTGCTCTTATTATCGATCTTGATCTTGACAATCACTTTTGCCATTACAGTTCCATTAAGCATTTAAAACACAATATAATAAAACTCAGTGAAAAAATAACTTAATGCACCTAAATTATTATGCAAATGGATACCAATTTAAACTCATTCATTGCAGTTCTCTCTTTGTGCTGAACAATAGAATCTGAACTTTATTCTTTTCACTTGCTAATCAATTTTTAGTTCACTGTTGTGGTTTTTTTCAGGGGTTTCTAGAGTATCAAAATAATTGAAAATAATTGGTCTTTCAGCATTTTTACAGTTAGTACTTGGATAATTAAAAATTAAACAGATTATGCACATTAATAAAACAATTATTCAGTGGCCTCTATGGAGTATGCCTGGCAATGCTCAGCCCCAAACCAACAGAGACCAGTCCAGATCTCAGAACTGGCCTTTGTATTTTGTTAGCAACTGAAATTACTATTACTGAGTCTCCACAAGGAAGCTAAAATAAAAAGGCTGAACTATCCTTCTTTATCCCTGGGAGAAGTTTCTGAAGCAGAGATTGTGAGCAGGAGCAATGTAGAAGGTGCAGGTGCCAGAAGACCCTGGGTCAGTTACATATTAATTCGCTTTGGCATTTTTTCTAAAACTGAGGTGGAGGTGTCTTATTTTGGGGCTATATGTAGATCTAAATAAATAGTCCTTAGACAATCTTTATCTACGTAGTAAATTCAGTTCCAGATAACCTCAGCCTAGAGATCTTCCATATTATGTATGTATGTAATTCTGAAAAATTATGAACTTGATTTTAAAGACTATTGGCTCAGAATTTGGCTGTAGAAACAAATGAGTATGACTGGAGCTGCTGTTGGCGTTCAGTGAGTAACTTCAACGTCATTCAGACTGATCATGGTTTATTTTTGTTTATATGGTTTTGCAATGAAGTTGAAGATATGATACAAAGATATGATTTGAAGAAAATTGATGTACTGTGTCTGAATGTTTGCAGTGGAGAACCAAAGTGTTGGCTCCCATTTTGGTTGTGAATCTGCATGACATGAGTTCATTTGCCTCCAGCTTTTGCTTAGGAAAATTGTAGGAGCATTGCTGCGCTGTTTCACCTCTTCATATGGCAAATATTACAGACAATTAAAGACAGTTTGAAAAATTACTCTATTTTTCAGATTAGAAAGAGCTTTTGTGACTACACCAGCCTGCTGTCCACAGTCGATATGCCATACAGCTTTCATATTACATAAAGTAATAGTGCCCGACGGCCACAAAGGGAAGCTGTGCAAGTGCGGATTCCCTGCAAGCTGACATGAGCTGAATCTGGTTGGAGACATTTCCACCACTTCTCTGTGTTAGCAAGGTCTCCTGGTGCTGCACGCAGAGACTGGGCAAATAGCGGTATGGTAAGAGGCATCATTCCCTCTTCTGTCCCTAAGGGCACACAGGCTTTAGATTCAGAGTCTTAAGTTAGTCCTGGCAGCCTGTGAAGCTCAGAACTATACATTCGCTGGTTAATGAAGCAGATGTCTCTGGTCTCCCAAAATTGTGGCTATCATTGTGACATCGCAGTTTTTTAACAGGGATAATGTGGGGCTTGGGAGCCTGTGCTGTTCACGCACTGCTGACTCTGATGGGTACGGGAAGCATGGCCATGTTCGTGCATTTTCCCTGTATGGTTAGATCAGGAAAAGAACTGTACATTAGATAAACTCAGTTCACGGAAACATTAGAGACATGTTATACCTAGGATTTTCCCATTCTTTTCATATTTGTTATTCTACATATGTTTCCAGCAGAATGAGAATTACCAAAAGGAATGGACACCATGCGGGGACAGTGGAACCTGAATTAGGCAACCTGCAGCCTGCCGATGGCTAGGAGGCAGGAGGTGCAGCCTTCATGGGGTGCCAGACTGGATAGGCTCACCCATGTGCAAATCCTGATTTGGACTGTAAAAGCCCCTTTTGGATGGGTCTTGCTGGGATGAGTGTTGCAAATTATTCTCATATTCCCAGAGCACATGGTGTTACAGTTTCAGCATTTGGCATCAAGGATGCCAAGTTCTCTCTTCAGCAACAATTGTGTAAATCTCATCAAAATCAATTGAGTTGCTTTGTGATGGCTTCTTTGGGGGTGAGGACAGTGATGTTACAGCTTCCCGACAGACTTCAAATACACAGATAAAATGGGACTGTTTCTTTTGCCTTGCTACAAAACAAACCAGCTTTTCTCCAACCAGATATGAGTGAGGTTTGGTGGCCCAAGTCTTTCATTCGTTGTGCGTGAAGCAGGGTGCAAAGCTGCTATCCTCGAGCTCTCGTGCTCACTTGCTTTGCACCAGCTCTGTTCATGTGCTTGCAGGTGGACAGGTTTAGCTGGAGATGTGCATGGAACCAATGTGGTTCCATTCTTCAAGGATCTTCTAATACTCTACCTAAAAGTTGTGATAAAACTGTCCTTTCCCTGCAGATTTAGAAAGATCTCTCAGCTCTGCTTAAGTAAATTTACATTATTTAACAGCATGTGGTGACAGATCTTAGGTGTTTTGCAGCACTGGAGTGGCTGTGGCTGGAGGGGCAGCTCCCGCTTGATACCCTTCAGAATAGCAAATAGAACTGCCCCGGTATCATGTACGCAGCCCTAAACAGCATTACTGAATTGCTCTAACAAAATGTCAGCTTTTTTTTTAAACCATTATACACACCTATAAACAAAAATCCATGTCTGTTCTGTCTGCGGTAGGTCTGTGGGCTACGCCAAAGGATTTCACTGAGAAGGAGGGATGCTGGGGAGGAAGGTGTGACCTGGCCCGGTGCAGCTGCAAGGACATCAGCAGAGCCATTGCCAGCAGCTTTCTGTTTTCTCCTTTCAAAGGAGAGACAGATACTTTTTGTGGCCAGTGTGGAGTGTTACCTGTCTAAGGAGAAATCCCCATGTCCCATATGCTCTCTGTGAGGCCTCTCAGGTGTGTGAACACAAGCTTAATAGAACAGAACAGCTCAAATAGTGATCAGGTGGTTGTTTGGATAGTAATTTTTTTTATCCTTTTCCTCACAAAAGGCTTCATCGAGGTGTGGGTTACTTGTTAACAGCTGAACTCAAGTAGTGATAGGCACATCGTTTCTCTCTCTGTTTATACAACATAGCACCCGAAAGCTGTGTTTTTGAAATAGTCTGTGTAAGGACTGTTAAAACAAATGTCTCCACCCTTCACAAACACAGGTTTTACTGGAAAAGCCATTTGCCACATATAGAGGAGAGGAAAAGAAAAAGAGGTAAAAATACCCTGTTCACAATGGAAATGAGAATCCTGGCCTTTCTTCCCTCCATGTTTGTACCTCTGATGACTCCATGAGCTCTGCAGAGCTGAACATGAAGGAATGAGAGAAAAGCTTTGGAGTAACAGTCTGCACATCACCCACCTCCCAAACCAGTGCATTTCTGAAACAGGTTTGAGAAGAGGCTAATGCCACTTAGCTCCTCTAATTGCTCCTCAGCATGAATTGCTGATGGGGGACTTAGCTTCTGAAGGTTCATGCTTGGCCGATGCTTGGCCATACCTCACTCATGCTCCGAAGATGCTCGTTCCTGTGCTAGTTAGTCACTAGTCCTATATTTTGTGCATGTATAACTACTGCTTCCCAAGCAGCCAGAAGTGAACCACAAACAGGTTGCAACAGGACCCTTTAAAATGCTGAATGGTTAAAATGTAGCAAGTGTGATTTTCAGCACATGAAAAAAAAAAATCTTGTAAAACTTACATTTGTAAATTTTTAATGGATGTTTTTAGCGTGTGTGTATCTTTCTAGGAAAAAAAAAAGTGCTTAAGGAGACCTAGAAGTATAAATTCAACTGTCAGTTGAGTTGGGAAGGAGCATAAAATGAGACTCCTTTCCAGCATTTTTGAAGTCATATAGTAGGATACAACACC